>JAQGCB010000484.1:0-21704 GCA_034698835.1 Protaphorura tricampata
GAAAAAATACAAAAATTAATAGTTTCTAAACAAAATTTTTGTTGCCCGTAAATCGTTCATTCTGGAGGTCAGGACACTTAGTTTGACTGTTCTGATTGGTTTTTGGGGCAATCGGGTTTTACCATCACAATAGGTTTACTTGTAAGCTTCGGCTGATGCACGAATTTTTATCCGAACCGAAACTCGAACAAACTCTTTTGGAAAGTGTTTCTCACGGAGGAGGAGGAGAAAAACTTTTATTTTTACTAAATAAGTAAAGCTATAATTCCTCATACGATTACATGCTCTGAGTAGAGTGAATTTAAAAGAGTAAACTTTTTTTTCTAAAAGTTTACCATTGAAACGAAACAGGGAACTCTCCTGAGTGAGACTACTCGGAAATAGAAGAGTCCAGAGAGAACGTTCTACGCAATTCTATTTACGAACTAGGCTTTAGAATATGGAAGCAAACCTGGAAAATGCTTAATTAATCAATTCAATACGCATTTCTCATTGTTAAGGATTTATTTACAGAGAATCACAAAAAATGGACTATGGATATTTATGAACAAAGCAGATCATAAAAACTAATTAAAATGTATACGATAATGTAAAATCAAAAAAAAATGAAGGAGTCCTTCAAAATGAATTCATTCCAGAGATACCAGACCTTCCCCGATTTTTGTGACAATGACTGTGAGAACTTTCTTCCATGCCTCATCTGCTTCTGGTGTCCAGGCGTCTCCGAGGGCTTTTGCAAAGAATTCCAGTAGAGATTCTTTCAAATTCTAAGGAAGAGACAAAATAGAAAGTTTTTGTGAACAATAGGGCGAATAGTCATTAAAATGAACAAAAAAAAGAAGAAAGAATGAGAATTCATAAATAGGAAATAGAATAAGTAACACGGGATTCATTTCCAATGTAAAACTTAGAGAAGAACTGGACTGAATTTGACAATTTTTACACGCAAATATTGTTCCTCATAAGAAACGACATACACGAAGGATTATGGAGCTGACAATCTCCCTAATTCTCCCGAAAATGCTGACAGTTTTTTCGTGTCAATTGTCTCGTCAAAGAAACGAAGTATTTGTTTTTGTCGACTTGAGCTGTCGTGAAGTCTGGAATATTTTATAACATGTAATATCGGATGATCGATGCTGCTGGGTCTAACGATACCATTAAAGAACTCAAGTGTGAACACATTATTCTTTGATTGACATAGAATTTACATTATTTCTTCAAGTTTTTTCGTCAAAGTTGATTTGGGCACTTTCAGCACTCAGGGAAATGCAAGGTAGCGATTTGCTGAGGCATGTACTTATTAGTTATTGGTACATTTTCTATACATTATACATATACGACCCAGATTGAAGACTTGTATTGGAATTTGGAATTATGCGTAACAAACAGTAAGTTTGAGAAAGTTACACGGGGTTTAGTGTACAGGTTTGCATAAATGCTTTCACAATATCCGGTAGTCTAAGACAGGTCAGATTCAACTACAATATTCTGTTTAAGCTGGTTGAAATGTTTAGTCTGATCCCATGCATGTCTTTCCTTTGTTTGCCTACTCAGCCTTGGCGGGGTAAGTTGTCCTTACCACCCCGCTATGTTGGGATTGTTTCCCTGAGACAAACAATGTTAAATACTACAAGACAAATATGGATGAGATTTTCAAGTACGTAGCCTAGCCTGACATACATTTGTTCTTGAAGTGCAAAAGTCAAACCCCTATCTTTTCCTTTGACAATAGTTTTCACCCTTTTACATTAAAAGCCCGTATGTTTACTTTTATCCCACTTAACTTTCGTACTTTCACAACCTGCCTGCACAATCAACGTGCAGAAAAAAAAAGTTGAATTAGAGTGTTGTACTTGTACTTGTATTCAATATTGTTGTCTGTCTCAAAAACATCCACCATATAAACAAAAATAGACTTTCTTCCAGTTTCACATATACGGACGTATACGTAAACTCTTATCAACTTTCGTTTCGTTTACACAGTCATCGTCATCATCATCATCATCATGGTTGTTAGTCAAAATTGACTTGGAAATAAAACTAAAAGTATACTTATACTTGACTTGAGACTCCAACTCAAGACATCCCACTTAATACACAAAAGCTTTGTCCCTGCCCAACCCATCACCACTTAAATGTCAAGGATCCCCACATGCACAACATGTGTTTTTATCCTATATGGTGGTCCATAGTATTTTTGAGGCTCGAATTTTTTGGTATCATCCTTTCACTTAATTTTTGTCTGTTATAATGAAAATGTATAAGTTTTGTTTTCTAAAAATATTCCAGTAATGTTAAATTCTAGGATAGGCGTTTGAGAAGAGCCATTGATTATGAAGCACCATGTACATTTAGTGTTCTTGGGAAGAGATCATCTTATCATGTACATAGACAAGGCTATTTCTTGGATAGAATTGACCTTAATCTCAATGGATAATTTAGGGCATTTGAGGGAAGATAGTTAAAGGAAGTAGGTCCAAACAGTTGAGTCGATTGCATGGACAAAAATAACAATAATCGTAATCGGATACTACGCTGCTGCCCCCGAATAGATTGCGTTGGTTGCCCCCAGGACTCCCACCACCACGTGCGAGCATGGGCAAGTATGTACACAAAAAAAGTTCCAAAAATACGTACTGTACTACTGCAGTACAATATGCAGTAGGTTTTTTAGGTTATTCGTAGCTGACCCGTACCTGGAAATCTCCAACTTTCAAATTTCGTTTGATATGATTTTGTCCGGTTTTTAATAGAAGCTCAGTGAGGACTTCAGGGTCATCCAAATTGTCCACGAGTCCATTGATGGCTGTCATGACTGTGAACCCATGGGCAATGAGACGTTTATTTGTGGCTAATTTATCGAGTGGAACGTCTGCGAATCCTCGGAATGTTCTTTGATACTCCGGGTAGCCCGTGAAAAAACTGTTCAAATCATAAAAATTAAACAATTCAGAGTTGTCACTATATGTACAAGATCCTGGAACGTCGGCATCTGAGGTTGGATTTTTCAGCAGGACTCAAAATCAAAATCAACAAGTCTCTGAATTTTTGACTCACATTTCGTAGTCTTAAGAAAAATTGGAGTACTATTTTTATGGAAACGCGAAAAAAGTTGTGATATATTCTTATATACTCACAATAATAAAAGTACGACACATTATTTGTGTCATTTTTCCTTATTCGGTTATACAATGACAACAGAATATTGTTCTATTACTGCCCGTTAAATTCCGCCAGACTAGAATAGAAACCCACATACCCACATAATTTTAAGAAAATGTAATAATCAAAAAAGTATTAAAGCCCAAAATTTGCATAAAATAAATTATCATGTGCAAATTACTATTTCGACGCTGCGTTGAGCGTAAGATCCTCCGCCACGCGACTACAGTTACTATACAGACCCATAATCTAATTCTTATCATCCCCATACCTTCGAACCCAAAAATTGAATCTTAAATAAAATTTAATTCCCGTTGACTCGACTCCAAATTGTCCAAATTAGAAATAAGTCAAACTCACTGAATGAAGAATTTAGTTCCATTGCCCTTTAAATCTTGGGCAACCATGTCCCAAGTCTTCCGAACAATTTCCTCTTCCTCAACTGCCAAAAGTCTTCCGGTTTCCTGACTCATTTTCTTAACTCTTTTTTTTTCCTATTTCTCTTTTCTTTCTTTCTTTTCTCGTCTTCTCTTCCTCCACCGAATTCCAAACCCAAACTGAAGAACTTTTGACTTGTTCAATTCCAATACCTCACTCTCTCCTGAACCTGAACTTCAGTTCAGTAGTGCCAGTCAGTCGCAAGTCGCAAGAGACACATAAAAACCCATGGTTAAGTTAAGGATGATATAATATAGGAATTCAAAACCTGTCGTGCTACAAAAAGATTAAAATGTTTTTTATTATATTGTGTCCACCTTCGCCCTTGGAAACATTTACTACGAACAGAAACAGCACAACCATTAGCGTTAGCATTAATATTAATAGTTTTGTTAGGATTGTAATTGTAATTGGATTCCTTTAGTCAAGAGCCTCGTCCACTTCAGTCCAGTCCAGTCCATACATTCGCTTTCTATTCTATGCATTCTGTTTGTTCCTCATTATAATTTCATTACTGTCAGTAGTGAGGGTTTATCTAAATACTCCAATACTTTAATTATGCTTAATACTACTGTCTAGGTCATCTTTTTTAATTCGTCGTACTTATAGTACAGGGTGGTCCAGAAATTCCGTGTAGTCTGGTGCGGAGTCGGTGTTCTACCCCAATGCAAAAATCCGTGGAATGTTAAACAATTTTTGAACCCAATTTGTGAGTTTTGCCTACATAGTAGCTGATACATTTTTTTTGAACTTCCCTGTAAATCCATGGAAGTAATTTTAGCACTAATGAAGCAATACAATCAACCTGCAGCCAGTTGAACGTTGTGTGCACAGCATGTCATGCCAAATGCCAATAATTGCATGGTTTTTTTTTGGTCAGAGAAAAACTTTTTAAATGTGACGATTTCTGTGGGAAGAACGGCAGACGGTGGGTAACTCATTGTGGTTTCAGCCCTTGGACGATAATATTACTAAATTCCTAAATTATTGTTCTGTTGTTATCTCACTAAACTGGACAGCAGTTGCATTGTACTGCATTGCACTTCAGTCGGCACGCACGGATTCGGTGAATACCATAATTGTGATTATGATTGAATTGGAAAGCAGTACTTCCGTTCTCATCTCATACACGTCACCGACTTCCAAAGAACTGGGAGAAAAATAATGATTGTGGCAAAATATCATTACATAATTCAATTATGATTGGATTTTGAGTGTCATATTATGTTGTCAACTCGTTCAATCAATCAGTCAGTCATAAATACGTACGTTGAATAATATGCCATTTTTGTGTACTGGGATCATATTCTGCTTGTTACTGAAATTTTGCACACATGCTCTTTTTTAATTTTCGAGCTATCGTAATTTAGGGATGCAATTTGTTGTGAATTTTTAGATTTGATTGTGCCATACAATAATATATACGGTTGAAATTCTTTTCCGGATGCAAAAAAAACGCGAAAGAAAAAATGGTTTGTATGTTAGCGCATACAACGAATTACAAAATGACACGAAAATTGGTGTCTTCATTTTAATTTACATTAGAAAACCAAAATGACTGAGAGAAAACCACGCACAGGTTGCATTTAGTATAATACCGCGAGTACAAGTAGAAACGAAGGTTTCGGACGAGAAGTCGAATGATAACGCGATTTCCTTCCTGAAATTCCCTGAAATGTAATCAATAAAATAAACTACACTTTTTAAGTGGTTATGTTACATCTTTCACAAAAATTTTCGTACATTTGTAATGTAATATTCAAGTTTATTTGAGCTCTATTTAAAAAGTAGTGTCTTTGTCATAGATGAACATTTCTTTCTAAAGTTTGTAGGTGAATTTCTTGCTCGATTAGGTCCGTCTCTATTTATTAACAATCAGTGGTATTGTCTGAGACGTCTGAATATTATGCAATTGGACTAGACTGTCTTAATTTTATAGAATTGTTACCAGTTAGGCCAGTCAGTCAGTGTAGAGGTAGGCTCGGTCATGCATGGTACGTGTTGATTACTTCAAAATCAACTATTAGATTGAAGTCCAGAGGCTCAGCTGAATACTAATAGGAAAATTATCCGTAATTCTATGACTAAACGCTAGACTTCCGCTTGTACTATGATGGAATTATGTAATCTGAGTCGGGTTTATGACGTGTTTCGCTATTAGGACGAGAAGTCCTCTATAACTGTTCAATTTAGTGAACTTCCAAGTAGGAGTTCCAGTTTCCAGTTGGATTTAACCATTAAGCTTTACTGGACTCATGAGTTTAAAAAATTACCGAACTAATTACCCAGACTTATTTTTCAGTAGCTGAGCAATTAGTCAAGGAATAATTATAACACTTTTACTACAACCCTACGGCACCAACGGCAAAGTGTTATTTTCCTAATGGGATACTTCACATACAAAAATGATTATTATTTTACGGACTCAAGGACCGGGCGGAGAAAATGACATCGACATGGCCCCACATAAGAATAAAAAATTAGAATGCGAATGGTACTAAATTTTCAATTCGTACTTTAATTTTCCAGTATTTATAATACGGCCAACAGCAACTACATTCATATTAATGATAATGTTTTAAATTGACTAACTGCTCGTTATTGAATTATGCATGTGAAACCAGAACCTCAACAAATTCTACAACAGAGAACATGCTTGTACTTGTACCTAATTGACAAACTGTGAAAACTGCAGTCAGAGTGCTGACTAATTTTTCTGTCTGATAGTGCCAATTAAGTCTTTAGTTAATTCATCACGCACTCAGCCAGACAAAATCAGTTGGGGAAAGTAGTGGAGACATGCGTGTTATCATAATCTTAATCTCGCGTGCGACTGATGACAATAATTTATGAATTAAAGACACAAATACTAGGTCATTCAACGTACAGATCCTTAAGTCAGTTCGTCATTCATAAACTAGTAAATGTTCCAGGTCAGTACTGTATATTCTCTGAACTCGATAAGAGAAAAAATCGACAATTTCTAAATGTCCATTGACATACTGTGACCAAGTCATCATTATATTCAATCCGCTTCTCAACCAATCAACACATACTAATCTGTCGATGATTTCTTCCTTATTACTTCGCTTGTTTTAACTCTGGCATGTTTAGATATTTAGTAATTCAGTATTATTTCTAAAAAAAAATCTATTCTTGTGAGTAGTTAATCTACGAAGATAGAGTAGAAACAATTTACTCTGATTAATATTTTATGAGAAATCGGAGGAGAGGAAAGGAAGTGACAGGAAATGAGAATTCCATGACAAACTGTCTTGAAGATTCTAGGGCACGCACACCCAAATGCCCGTATGTGCCCCACACGTCAAACTGCAACGATGAAATGATTATTTGATTTCCGGGTTGTTGCCGATGGAGAATTTGGAGACTCCATGAAATTGACAAGAAGCGTTATTGAGAGCAGCGAAAATATAATTTTGTTATAGCCTAGTTCGATTATCTACGATTGAATTCTTAAGAACTCCGTATTTTCGTGGGACATTGAAGATTAAATTGACTAAAATTACTGGCGTATATATTAAGTCTGATTCCGAGTTAAATTATACACTAAATTGTTGGGGACTCGTTAACCTAACTTCGATTGACGTAGATATTTTGTTGCATTTTTGTTGATTGTATTCCTAATGAAATTGTCGACGGGACTATGAGTTTTCTTCTCCAAATTGACAATACTCTGGTTTTGGGGAACAACGACAAACTATCGATACTTTGGTACTTTTCCTCTCATGAAAACTGCGTAGAAATTGTGACCGAGGAACAGGTGTTCTAAATAAATATATTGATTTATAGGTTTTAACGATTTATCTGCAGTCGATATTTCAGTAGCGTCTTCGGATTGACTTATTCATTAAATCCGAATTTACGCGAAGTAACACAATATTTTTTCAGGTAATGTCATGAATGAAATATTTTCTTTCTTGCAATTTGGCAAGATATGGTAAACTCGAGATTGTAAAGTCAGATTTAGTACATGAATTCAGTTTAACCATGCATTCATGCATAAATCATCCTTCATTTAACTACTGCGATGTTCTAATAAAAGTATTACGAGTTACGATTAGTGTGAACTAAACCTTGTGACTGTGACCAAGTTCAAGTTGAAGTAAATGACAAAAAATTGTGGTCATCCTTGAGTAGAGACGAAGTTGAAGCAGTGAGGAATTCGTTCTAACACTATTGTTGAGATATTATGATCCACCAAGCCCATTTTAATGCAAATAAAATTGCAAATGATCAAGTCAGTCTCAGGTGCGTCCAGTGTCTGCATAACGTTGTATAATTCTCATTACTCACTCAGCGCGTTAAGAAAAATTAGTCACGTCATACATTGTGAGTTACGAGGACAGGAAAATATAAGTCGTTGTATAATAATAACATTATTGTCACGTAATGTAATACGACTTAGCCTTATGACCACAGGACATGTCAAAACGGAATAAATTAAACATCATTACGACGTAAAGGACAGCAATGTACTCAAAATCAGTGCAAAGGACGCGATTAAAAACTTTTCAAATAAAAAAGCGAACATCGCACTCAAAATCGCACAATAACAAAATTAACATAAAATTGGACTTCCGATTTATTCTGCGCACACACGGCACGACTCCAAGGTAGGATTCCGTAAAATAGGCAACAATAGTTGAAATCCAGGAAAAAATCCTGGATGATTAATAACTATTTTTGACGTGCTGTAATTCTAGCGAAAGTTTATTCCTATGATAAATTATATCATCTTCAATACATTCTCTCTAGAGTTTGTATGAACAATTGATATACACAGTATTTTAGGGTAAAATCGCTGGGCAATTTTGCGATCACATCATGGTATTTCGTATTTGCAAACCAAGTGATTCGAATACCACAAAAAATCCTCCAGATTGAGCTTCGAAATATTACAGACAAATATTTCAAGAATTATGCCGCATATGCTCCGGGCATACACATCTTGAGACTTGAACATTAATTTCTTCCAGCTTGTGTGCCAAATATTCCCATTAGTGTTTTAAACCTTCAGTTTAGATATGATTGGCGGCATGTGGAGAAAACCAGCGACGGAATTTAAGAAACAGAAAATAAGGATAAGACTTCCGTTCAATTAGCCCAGAGAAACCGATGCTAAATTGTGTAATGGTGTTACACTCTCTGTCCTAATTGAACTAAATTGACGCAAATGACCCTGTGAACTTCAACTTGACGTTTATCACTTCCACTTCACAGCATGCAGCACAGGGACTCAAAAAATAATAAATAATATACTATCACTGTGTAGTATAATCAAAGTATTAAGAGCATTACAATTCTATTAAACCTGAACTTGTCTGTATAAACGGTTAATTTAAGAGTTAAGGTCATTCATTTCAACTTTATCTCTTGGAGAATGCGAACTAACATCTAATCTGCGAATATGAATGCGAACTGTGAAGGACTGACTCGATCGAATTCAAAATAGTGATATCGCAAAATATGGGCTCTACGAGTGTGTTACGTATTCAATTTCAGTTGCCGTTAGTTCTGGAGCTGTTTTGAATCCTTGTAATCAGTTTAGTTCCTGGGCACACGTATTCTATCAATTAATTCTAGTACAGGGTGGTTCATACAAAGACGCATTTGGTATTGATCGAAATATCATAATAAAATCAAGAATTTATAGCTGCAAGGCAAGGGCAATGGATTTGCTAACGTATCTGTGTCACTTATCTCAAATTAAACTCTTTTTGCTTGCCGACTGACAGTACACAACTTGCAGCAGAGTACTTTGTGTGTAAAATAATTTGTTTGCTCACTTGGTTCCTTCACTGGTGGTCTCATTTATTTGTCGTTAATAAATTGAACTTGACAAGTTAATGATGATTTACTTGAACCACTCGGCTTATATTTTGATAACATCAATTAGTTGTCCCTCATTTGACTTATGCTTGTGCATCTACCGACTTAATCAGACGAGATAGACTCACACGCACTTCTTGTGCACGCACATTGTGTTATGTAACACTCAACACACAAACAACTCAATCAGATGATTTCGATTTCGTCTACGAACAGAATACTAAGCCGACGTTTCTGTGGCCTGGCACGCGATTCCATTGACTGAGAGAAATATTTTCTCAATTTTATTAAGCACTTTCCCGTTTTAAAATCAATTCAGCTTGTAGGCTAGGGTACGGGTCCGCTACCAATAACCTGTTAGACCATGCAGTTTCGCTATAACGATAAAGTGTTCAGTCCGTCTGACAGGCCTGCCTTAAATAAACTGTATTGAATGGTATAATAGTATTTCTCTAATACGAATTATATTTTCTTTCGCACAAAATAAAGATAACCCTCTCTACACGAGATGACGACTTCGAAATATTGTCCTGTTTCCTCTCATCCTTGCCTAATTTTGTCTGGGATATCGAATTGAATGAATTGACATGGACATTAACCATATCAGACATGTCCATCTAGGAACCATGAAGGTGACGGACGGGTCACCAAAAACAAATATGTCTAGCATAGAAGTATCTCGCCGAAGAAATAATTCACACGAATGATGGCAGCTTATCTTAAGTGAAGTCTGCATCTATTCTTCTATTCGTTATGTACTGATATTTTACAAAAAATAAAAATAAGTAGATACGGATTAGCGTCAGGTTGCTTTGAGACTTCGTTGATACTTTGTTGACTTCAGAATAGCACTCCAATCCTCTGTAGATCTTGTTTACTGTATAAAACCGAAAAGTAATTGAAGTAAACATTAATCTTAATAAAATACAGCGATAAGAAAATCGTACCTGAACTCCAGATTATGATTTTGTAGTAATTTTTGCAAAGGAGCTACACTATTTCGCCTCTCCTCATCAGTATGGATTGGCCCAGAGTGATTGAATTGAAATGACAAGGATAGTTCTCCATACTTTGATTGTGGCAAAACATTTTCCATCCATTCAATGGTAAAGGGCACCATATCCCGCGCCGTGAGATCAGGCTTATTCCCTATAGTCAGTCAAAGTATTACTCAGAAACGCTAACAAATTATGACTACGAATAGCGATGGCGGTTGATCATTACGATTTTGCCTTGCCCCGATCATATATTTGATTGAATATCACTTACCAATTCTTAGAGAAGTGCCATGCAGTACAGGAATGATAGGAGTATTTTTTGTGACTTCTTCTCGTGCTGAACTCCACTCGTCATAATCACCGTTAGCAGTTTGAATAAAAAATTGAATAATCTTCAAGGGTACCTAAAGTAATTGGAAAGAGTTGTAAATAATTAGAGTTCTAATTTAAAGGATTTAAAGTGTTTCGCTTTAAAACTTACAATCGAGCAACTAAAAATTCGAAGGACATGGACAATATTTGTGATTTTCCATATATGCTTTGCAAATGTTCCAAGCGGGGGACGATCTCGTTGGTGAATTATAACTGTTTGGTTTGGTAAACGCTTCTTTCTCCAACCCGATATAATCCGATCTTTCAAAATATCAAAATATTCCTGTAAAATAGAAAAATAAAAATTTAGTTGGTTTTCTTTTTAAATTTTCGTATGACGAAATTGGAAATCTATTTCCCCAATCCTGCCAGATAATTCGTCTCCGTTCTTTCTCACCACTCGACTCTTGGTCAGGTGTCTGGCTGTCACAACATGTCTCGTTAGTTTCTAACTTAATATTTTATACCATATCGGATGATATAAGATCAGAGCAGATATGGGAATATCTGACATTATCGGAAGTTTAGGAGGATCCAATATCAAAAGTATCTCACCTGAGGAGCAAAGAGCACAAAGGGTTCGGGGTTTCCATCAAATTCGTAATTCATGGAAGCATTAATTCTTTCATTAATTCCGGCAAGCCATTGCTCAAAACCGGGGTGAGAAATTCGATTTTCAATCACAGACACACCGGAAGCGGAACCGTCATTTTGAATTTGCAAGTTTGAAGATGTAAAGCCAGAAGGGTCATGATTCAAAGAAGACATCCCCCTTTTTAAACGATTTCCATTTTTGTTTAAATACAATTTCTTAGGAGGCGGTGGCTTGAATGACATATGGGAGGTATCTTGTGATCGATGAGAATTAGAAGGTAAGTTCAAAAAATCAGACTGGTCAGTCAAGTCATGGACATCACTATCATGGCTACCGAATGAATTTGACATGTGTAGATTGTTGGAATTTGTGAAAATCTGACATACCCAAGTGAAAGTGAATGAATTAGTCAAAAATAGTGGAGCCAGTGAAGGCGATGATAGATGAATATTGTAATGTTAAATTTTAACTTACAACTTGCTGATTAGGATTTGTCTGGCTTAATATCTCGGATATATGAGTTAAATGACCACTGACTTGTGCGTCCGGGTCATCCAATCCATCCAAAGCTGAGGAATCTCCAAAATTCAATGAATCTTCTACACCGGTCGCAATTATTTGGTCCTCCGGAAGACCGCTCTCAAGGCTCTATTTAATGACAACAACATTGTCAAAATTATCAAATTAAAATAAACTTCGTTATGTCATAAATTCTACTCGACAAAACCTACGTTAGGTAGTGACGAGTCATCAGTTCCGGCTATACTTTCAAGAAGTGAAATGTTTTCGCGAATAATTTCTGCCGACATTTGATTTTGATCCATTTCTTCTACGTCGATCACATCCGGATTGTTGTGACGGATACTGTTCAGATCAATTTGCGCTAGTGTGCCAGGAATTGGAGGTCCTAAAATTTTCAATAAAATTTTACAAAATAAAACGAAATCGTTCCAAGTATTTATGACAAATCGCAGGGTGTAACTCACGTTGTGGATATTCCTGAGATGTGGCATGGGAGACAAAGTATTCGAACTCAAGTTCCAATTCTTCGTGACTGGCGAAGGCACAAATGCAGGCGTAATAATGAATACAAAGTTTTGTGGATGACTCATAGATCGGAAGAGGTGTCTCATTAGAAAGTGCGTCAGACTCATTTTTCTAATAATGATGTTCATGATGATGTTCATGATGTTCAAACTCAAAAATAATATTTCACTTAAAATATGTTTACTATTATTGCACTCACAGTCATTTTGTAGGGACGACAGGTACACAGGAATTTTGGCTCCGCATTTGGATTTCTATCTTCCTTTAAATTCGGTTTAAAAAATAGAATGTGAAGGAAACCGAGTGGATGTCTGACGGAAACTGGACATTTAACTATGAAAGAGGTTTTAGACACCCGTTGGATTAGTTGACCCGGAAGTTCTTCCACGACCATTTCCAATATCACCTGTGTTTTGAATTCAAGGTAAAATTAATTACATACGAATAACTATTCGCACACATAAATCTAATGTTTTGTCTTACCTCTTTGGATTCATATGGAATATTGAGATTCACCAGGGTTGATTCGTTTATGAGAATTGGTTCTGCTGTAGAGAAGCAGTTTTGAGCAGACTTGATATGAGAACACGGGAACTGCAATGTCAATGCACACAAAAACTTTACGATAATCTTGTACTCTAGTCACTAATGTTTCTAAAAATGAATGACAACGTTTTGCTCTGCTCACCACTTTATTTTTGCTGCAAATGTCAATGTAACATTTTGGAAGGGAGCCTGGGTCAGGGATCAAAAGATTATTTTCAGGTGTTCCAGATTCCACAGGAGGAACTTCTACTGAACCCACACTGAGTACAGTTGAAATTGGAAGGTGGGCAAAAGGAAGGTGGACAAAATTTCGGTAGTCTGGTCCTCTGTCACGTATTCTCACGGAGAAAATCTATGCACAAAGAAATACAAAACAATAATTACGTAAGTATTTTTTAAGTCCCTCGAATCTCCAGATGAACATTTATAACTTAAATGAATAGTAGACTGGGTGGTTAGCATGGGTGGTTAACATGGGTGGTTAGCATGGGTGGTTAGCATGGATGGCTAGCATGGACAATGGGTAGTTAGCATGGATGTTTAGTACGGGTGCCAATGGGTGGTTAGTGTTAATATTGGTGGTTAGTATGGGTGGTTCGTATGGGTGGTTAGTATGGGTGGTTAGTATGGGTGGTATGGGTGGTTAGTGTGGGTGGTTAGTATGGCTGGTATGGGTGGTTAGTATGGGTGGTTAGTATGGGTGGTTAGTAAGGGTGGTATGGGTGGTATGGGTGGTTAGTATGGGTGGTTAGTATGGGTGGTTCGTATGGGTGGTTAGAATTGGCCACCACTGCCTTACTCTCCTGCCTTTTCTGAATCAGATTCATTATTTTTGATAATTAATTACCATAATTAACCAGTTACCTGTAGCTCTGATCCTTGTAAATTAATAGTTGATACACGACAAGCGTCCGTGGTCGGTTTTCTCTTGGCTCCATTGTTGTCCCGAAAAACGACATCACAAGATTTATTTTTACAAACATTTCCTCTCGTTCCATTCAAAGTTTGACATTTTGGACACAAACGAACTCCACGACGGGTTGGACGACCCAAATCAGAAAATAAACTCTCCCGTCGTTTGTCCCGTTCACCCACTTTTTGTGGCATTTTATTTTATTTTAGCCAAAAACTATCAGTTTTTAAAAAAATCAGTCTTAAAAAACTCCAAAGTCTAAACTTTGACCAAAATGTAAAAGTTTCTTCTAAACACAAATGAAAGTGAATTTGAATTCAGGCGGATAAAAATTTGCCAAGGGCAGACGTTACAAAGCACAGTGCCCCAGGAAAAAGTCATTATTTTTGGTACACGCTGTATACAGGGTGGTCCAAAAGTGAGGTACACCTTTGAAACAACACTTTCGGCGTCATACCGTCGCGTCATAATAGCTCATTAAAATTGAAATCCGTGTTAAGATAAATTAATTTGAAAGATTCCTGAATGTTTTTTGCCAAAATGACACTAGAAATGATATTTTCTTTGACAAAACCAATTTGAAAAATTGATGTTTCCATATTTGAATGGAATTTTTGAGATATTGCTTGTCAAATTCTACAAAAGTTGATTTTACTCTTTGTTTTTAAGTCAACTTTAGACCAGCATAGCATCTCTGTACGGGATGGTTCATTTATGTGGCTATTTACTATGTCCATCTGCATAGCAGTGCACGTGGAACAAGTTTCCAAGATGAATTATGGAAAATGCATACTTTCATAAAAAAAAATGAATTCTATTTTGTCAATCTCTCAAGTCGAAAGTCCTAAATTCAATGTGATTAATATTTATATTTAAACATAGCTAGGTTCGCCGATTGCACCTAAAAAAACTATAATCGTTCATTGTAACAAATCGGATGACAATATTAAAGTTGTATTATCCAGCTCGACCGGATTTCTTGAGTACGTATTTTAGGCCGTCGGCCAGTGTTGACGTAGTTTAGTTTCTCTATTTTTTGAATTGACCTAAATGTAGCCTGCAACAGAACTGTAAAATAATATTTATCGTCGATACTTTCTCTTGTTAGTCATGTCAATCAATTGTCTGATAGTTGCAAGGTTGTAATGCAGAATTACAGAGAAACAGAGAAAGTGTCTTGTGTTGTGAAATTTTTAGCCCAGTGACTGACAATTTAGTTTGGATTTACCCTTTCAGTACAATTTGACCCTTGTCCACAACTATTATATGGATTATCGTTAGAAAGGCTTATAAAAACCTGCACAGAAGATTCGACTCCCATATTCTCGACAACGATTTTCACACCGGACAATGGCAATGCCGACAATTAAGGGTAGAAAATTGGCGACGGTCGTGGTTCTGGTGAATTGGGTAAACTGCAATAATTTCCTTCTGCTGTGGCGTTCGAATATGATCTCCTTTTGCGTGTGTGTTTTCAAAAGACTGTAAAAATCTTCAAGAAAATCTGAACTAATTCTGTTATGAGCATTTAAGAGAATATCCATGCCATTTAATACATTTTCAATCCTAACTACATTGAAAATTCAGAACCAGTTGGTTTGCCCTTTGACGAACGTTGACAGCAATAGTTTACAGCCATTACTGGAGTTCGATCCCTCTGGCAGACAAGGGTTTTCAAAAAAAATATCTTAATTTGAGATTTATCACAATTCTAAGTTGACTTGGATTAAATGGAATGCTTGTACGAATTCTGTGCAAATATCAATCAACCATATAACGTTTTATTCATTTGCAGCTACTTCTTGGTGGTGCTGCCATTCTGGTTAGCTTCATGGTCAACCATGCCATTCGGACCAGAATGTTCATTACTACTACTGAGGTTCTCAAATCGTTTTTCAACCACATGAACGATAGCACGATGAATTCTCTCAAAATCTCACACATTGAGATCGAAGAGAGTGGACTTTTGGTTATCGCCGGTGCATTTTCCCCAGGTTAGATTTTTTTTTTGTATTTTTTAGTATGAATAATAAGTGATAGTAATTATTGTAATTTTCAGGTGGTATTCTCTTACACACGATGATGAATGTTCTGTTAACAGTTGGAGTCATTAAGGTAAAATGTATGGTGGGGGTCTACACAGGGAGGTTCATAACATTTGTGGAGAACCCATCGTCAGAAATCTAAAAAAGCTATGAACCCACTTTTTTAAATTCTAGAAGAAAATAATTTGATTGCTTTGATTTCTGTTTGATTTTAGGCGGATCATCGTAAACTAACAATCTGGATCGCAATGAGTCTAGTCAGTTTTTTCGTCAGTGTTTTCCTCTACATTAAAATTACTACAACTGACATTAGCGAGGACGTCACGACATGGATTTGGGTTGAATTCTTCAGAATCGCTCTGACGGGGATGTCCATATTGGCAGTTTATTATTTCAGGGACAGAGTTGTCATTTTCGAAGTTGTTTCAAATGAAACAAAATCCGAGAAATGTTCGAATGTACTTAAGGCCTAGTTGAAAAACAGACCCGGAAAAGAGATCTGACTTGAAAATATACGCAAAACTTCTATTGGAAATATTGGAATGGTGTGCTGAGTAACTATCTAATTTTGTAAGATAATTTTGTTCTAATTCGCTGAATACAAATTAGTGTGATCCTTTCTTTCTCAAACATACCCTGTCATTGTTATCAAAAAAAATTTGCGTTCTGAACTACAAATTAACAAAACTGATTTTGAAATATTGAATCATTTGCATTTGCGTGTTTATTCTATTTCCCTTGTAATAAAATTTGGTGTACTCCCATCGTCGACTTGTCGACTAATGGCATAAATAACTTAATATAAAGAATACGTACCTACATATATTTTTCAAAATTATTCTGTGTTAAAAAGATTCTCGAATTAATTTGGTTGAAAGTTTAGACTTCTAAAATGAAGTAAGATAAAGTAAATTTTATACGTGTACATACATTCGGTTTGAAAACAATAAATAATTTCGTATGGATATAATAGTAAAATCTCGAGTATGATTATAACAATCGACAATCTTTGGCTCAATAATGTTACACAATATTACATACAGGTAGGTGCGGTGCAACTTTTGTTTAGATTTTAAAGGTAGACACTTGGATAATAACGTACGAACCGAACCCACGCACGCAAAATCTTAACAATTTCTGAAAAATTTTCATCATTAAAATTCACATACTAAAGATACGATTGGAAAATCAAATGTTTAAGCTAAGTCCACGAAGATCATCGAAAAAAATTATGTCTTCCACTAATAGGTCATACTAAGACTCATTCTAATAATTAAACAACAATAAGAAGGCACGCATGAATTAAATTAATCTCTCTCGAGTACGTTGTTACGTTATACTATACTTAACAATTAAATTTTGGATTTTTTGACTAAAATAAATTAAATTATTTGAACTGGATCTACAGGATTATGCGGAGTGTACATAATTTATTGCACTTGAGATTTAAGGCAGTTATTTTCACATAACTTCTCCTGGTCACTTTCGTTTCACTTGATTTGTATTTGTAACTCACGATTCAGATTCATGGAAGCAGTTCTAGGTCAAGAATATGGCTCACAAAATCCGCCACCTCAGGCCATTCCACGGGGTCACCAGACTCATTCACTTTGGCAATGAACGGGTGCTCCAGTAAGGCAGTGTAGCTTGGTCTTTCTGTGTATACCTTCTTCAAACTTAATTGTAAAATTAAAAAATAGTTAGAATCCAATATTGTTGGAAATTCAAATCTTGTAAGCCAATTTCTTACCAAGATGAAACCAAATCTTGAAAATTGGCCGAGTATCTGTAATCATTGGGTAAAATCGGTGGGTCTCCTTTAACTACTTGTTTGAGTTGGTCAAATGGGTCTGTCCATTTTGCATATGGGAAATGACCCATAGCAATTTCGACTAAGGATATTCCAAGAGACCAAACATCAGAGCGAGTGTCATATTTGGAAGGGTCACCAGTTGGATCAATTCTTTCAGGTGCCATGTACGGTTTACAACCCGCCTCAATCGTTTTTGCCACAGAGTCTACCAAGTAACCCGAGATTCCAAAGTCACAAATTTTAACACACCCGAGTCTTGAAATTAAAATATTTGATGGTTTGACATCCCGATGAATGACGTGGAGTTCACTGTGAAGGTAGTGCAGTGCTTTCACGACCTGGGAGTCAAAAATATTAAATTCACACATATTCCAACAATGGAATTCCATTTAAACGTAAAAATTTAAATCGCTTACCGCATAGGCTATTTTTTCGATAATATTTTCAGGGATGGTGAAACCATTCCGGTAAACAATGGGATATAATTTGTCAAGGGACAAATCCATGACTTCCATACAAATCCAAACATCTGCAATAACAATAATTTTAGTTGTGGAACTTCCTTATGTGACGATTCATGCTACAACGACGAGTGAATCGTAGATGACATGTTGGACACTGGAGTGTTTTGCTAACTTAATTGAAATGCAATTACAAGTTACTACTTACCCCCTTCTCGGAACAAGGCTCCGTAGAATTGAACAGTGAATGGACAGTCTGCAGTTCTCATTGAAATGTCCAAATCCATTAAGAGTCTTTTCTGCTCAACACAATTCACGGTGGCTACGATTCTCTGCAAATAAAGTAATGATGTCAATTATGTTTCTATTCGGGCATAGGGAAAGGGGATTCCTTGTCAGAATTTTTAAATCCTGAAAATTTTATAAACCTTGACTGCCATAATTGTCCCGGAAGGCCTGTGTCGCATTTTCTCAACGATTCCGTACGCCCCTCGCCCCAATTCACATACTGCTTCCAAGTCATCAGCCTCTACCACAACTTCACACTCATTAATTGTGATTGTAGTCCTTTTGTCCAAATTTCTTGGTGGAGTGCTATAAAGAAGGCCATATAGATCTGATTATCGATTTTATTTTGACATTTAAACTACTCCGATTGATTGACATCGACAATCACCACCAAACTAATAGCTGAGTTTATTTTTGAGACGATAAGCACCAACGTTATATTGGCATCGGAGTGTTAACAATTTGTCGAAATGACAAAAATCTTGAAATGATTATAACGAATTTAGGGAAATAATTGTTGGGACAGTTTTTTGTGTGTAAATCTGTGAAATTATTTGTCCCTTCATATTATTGGTACGATGCGAAGATTCGATGCGAGATGCGACCAATTTCATTGTTACGTGCTTTAGATAATATTCCTTTTCTACTTCTTTGAACTTTCTCCTGATCTATTAGGTATTAAGTAGTTAGTTATTAATAAATTATAATTTTACATTTTACGATACACAACTTGGGTAAAGTATCGTGTTAATTAAGCAGTTTTTAAATATATATTTGAAACAGAATACCAAAATTCGACATCGTCCGAATAAATAAAAATTTAGTAATAAAACTGTACATATCGTCAGTTTCAAAAAAACCGTAAGGTAGATGTGACGAAAATAAAATGGGAATCATTTTATAAATTGCAAAATATGTATAATGTTGTGAGTTCGATTCGTGGGATGAGCATCGTCCTCTACTTGCAATTTTCCCAAATAAAAGGGTGACCTTCGCTAGGCAAAATCCAAAGTGAATCTATTCTAATTGCATTGCATTATTGCGAAGGCTACGTCCACCTTTGACCATGCAGATAGAAACGATAAATTAGTGGAATTAGGTAAATATTTTTGTACGAATAAAATAAAATATTTACAAAGTTTCCGGTGGAGACTCGTTGGGTACGGACAATTTAAGTCCGGGTCGTTTCTTCGCATGCATTTTTTCTACTGTTTCTGAATCCGTAAAAATATGTATTCGATTCAAATGATGGAACACACTTTTTTTAAACTTTCTTCTTCTTTTCAATACTCAAACAACATCTGTACTTTTGTACGTCCACAAATCTTAATGTGGAAAATATAAACAGAAAACTGTTTAATTTTGTTCACACAGCAATTCTACACATACGATTATTGCAGTTGTTGTCATGAAGTCCAACCCATATTACATTTATGAACAGAACAAGGGTATAAGAGATAATCCTTTAATTCCTTAATAGAATTCTTAAAAATTTTGCCACCAATGGACTTGGACTCAACTATCTTTTATTTATTCGTCTACTACGTTGCTGGCTTGACTTGATTTCTTTTCCTACTACTTCTGCTGTACATTTCCTACTGCTATTTGCTACTCCATACTCCTGCTAATATAATTTGCGCCTGTATTTTACAATGTGATGCGATGCGGGTACATTACATTTTGTACACTTGTAATCTGTAGTTTCTGTGCATAACATATGAATAGGTTTTGTAATTTGAGTGTTGTATTTCAAAACGAAAAACACTTGAGATGAGCTGGCGGGGATTTGAATAATTTCTCACACTTACCCCTTTCTTTTCTCTCATTCAAGTGTCAAATTATGTACAAGTACAAGTACAGTACAGAGTGCAAACAAATTGAGTCCATTATGCAGGTGCAGGTGTGACCAATTTTTTTATTCGTAAAAAGGAAAATGTGTCAAAATATTGCCTTATACTGTGCTTGGAGCGATCGATATACATATGTAGAACTTGACAATCACTGTGTTATCAGGCATATATGAATGGAAAATATCGTCGCATATTTTATTCGATGAGATTGTGATTGCTTTCCCTTGACATAAAGAATGTAACCATTGTTGTATTAAATAACTCAACAGGCCAGCACAGAATGTACATACCACGCTAGCTGTCTTGTCCACAATTGTAATTTATATGGTTCCCGTGTCATCCCGACTTCCAATTCCAACGTTCCAGTTCCTCCAACTCTTCTGGTATTTCTTATCAGAGCAGAACCGATATCCGAATTCTGGTATTTCTATATGAAAATTCTGAGAATTTGTTTAACTGTAAATGATTTGAATGAAGGCCTATCCATGCTGAATACGCTGACACGAGAAAGGTTACTAAAATTCTGAACATTTATTCTCACAATTGATCAGGCACTTTTTGATTTTTGATTCTATCTTATGCTCTATATCGATGAAAAAAAATTCATACAATCATCTTCCATTGCATTGATATTATAAAACATGGACCTTGAAACGTGGAAAGGATTTGGACAAGCTTTAGTTTATTATAGAGATTAGAAAAAATACTGCTTCAACATATCGACGCCAACATCTGTACAAACTAAAATTAACATTTCTAGAATTTTACACTGAACCGTTTTACCATAATTATAATAGTAAAACAACAAAATCATGCAAAGAAATCAAAACGTTACTGGTTTTCTATTACTGATCGTAACGTAAATGAATAAATAACTCTCATTGATTCGTCAGAAAGATTCTCATAATAAATGACATTCTTCAATATCAATATTCAGTATATTTTTAGTGGAGAATCTGTTAGCTTTTTTGAGTTTAAATACATTGAGAGTATTTATAGAATTAGGTATAACTACAGTACAGAACAGACTCGTAATAACTCCAGCCAGGAAAGCCATTAATTGAGATGCTTCCGAGCCTAAATGTTAGGACAGGAGTTCGTTTTGTTTTAAAAAAATTATTTTCGAATTCTTAGTCCAATCAGAATGTACACAGTAGCATTGCTGTTGACACACCTAAAATCTTATTTCGTGTATTCGATGGCAGTTCGGAAAACTGGTGACCGACGACTCCAACTGCAATTCACTTTCTGTTCTGAATAAGCATGATGTTAGAAAATTATTATTAAGAAGTACCGTATTATCCCGAATAGAAGCCGGTCCCG
>JAQGCB010000485.1:0-21703 GCA_034698835.1 Protaphorura tricampata
TTTCAAGTACTCAGAGAAACTTTTTTGGATGAATTACAAAAACTAGACAGTTTTCCGATTGTAACGTAGAATACGAGTTTCAATACTACTTTTATTAATTATTTAACATTAAAAACAACACGTTGGCTTCAGAATCCGATCAACCGAATTTGATAATTCATTTCAATGTATTCATATTTCATACAGAGAAAACTTCATTCCAAGAATTGCCAGTGATGTCAAATTGTGTCGCGATATTAATAAAGTCGAATCCCAAGTAATAATTTCCAAGAATTACGATTGTAAAACTGAACCGACTGCTACAGTGCACATAGCAGAATCCTTACTTTATTTTTTGTATAGGATATCAAATTACATGTTAATGTTATCAAAGTCAAGTAGGCAAGTTCAACTCTAAGGTCATGCACATAACATATAGAACCAATGTTTGCCTAGTCCATGCAATGCATACATGCACAATTACAACTACAAGTACAATTCAAACAAGACAGTTTGTCTTTAATCTCAGAACCACCAAGAACATAATTCAAAATAATTATCTGTTGTAACTTATTTTTTTCCAGAGCGAAGCCCTACGATGAATTTTTGTGATCAATTTGTAAAACTAAATTTTCTGCTATTTCTTTCATTTTTCAATAATATTTCCTTTGTGGAATTAAGTAAAATTTTCCCCGTCCATTCTAAGGCACATACCAGACTATTAGAACTTAACTTGACAACTGTCACGATAAAACCATTCAATCCAAACTTCGAAATTCAAATTCATAAACAATTTGATGAGACGGGTGTTATAGAACTACCTCTTACATCGGGGAACATCTCATTTCGCATTGTTGTGACTTGTGCGTCTGATTGTCCGGCTCAATGGACGTTTGATAATATGCGAGTAAGTCTAATGCTGCATTCACACAGTATTAAATTGAACGATGCGTATTTTAATTGTTAAAATTTAATTGTTAAATTAAAGCATATGTACGAGGCTGGAAATTACCCACAAATAGTACCGTCAAGAATTTTTGGAAATCTTAATCACCCGTTCCGATCTGACCTTGTCCTGGAAGGTGCATTGATGACTAATTTCTATCCTCATCCTGCTTCATTTTTGTCAGGAAAATATACATGCAAATGTTCTATGGATTCTGATAACAACGCACCAGAAAGTTTTTTCTATGGATTTTTTCAAAGTAGGTAAACAAGATAACATGCATATTCTATGCTGTTCGAAATAGACTTTACTTGTTATTTTATAAAAAAAAAAACAGGTGACACAATTAGTGCATTTGTTCATTCCTCTAAACTTTTATCACTTCGACCGGAACTTGAAGACAAATGGATTGGACTCGGGTGTACGGCACAAATACAAAATGCATCAACTTCATTACGGATGGGCGTAAGTTTATGACATACATATGAAAACAATCCAGAAATTAATAATAAAAAAATTGAATACAGAAACAGGAGAGTAAAAACTGGATATCATGGGTGCCATTAGCCTTAGGTGAAAATGAAAATGTCAGACGTGATCCGTCACAAGGCTTTGTTGTATCTGTTGACGCTGAGGACAGAGAAACAAAATATTACAAATGTGATCAAGAGAATTCTAGTATCAGCGTCAGCATTACACTCGAACCTCCAGCGAGTATGTACATATTTATACAGTGTGGTCCAAAAGTAAACCAACAATGTGATACGCATTTAGCAGAAACTAGGAAAGAACGGAATTGGGGAAACCCGGTTATTTTTGGCGCAACCTGTATACAGAATTTTATAATTGCTTTTAAAGTAGGTTATTATATTCATGAAATACTTTTATTTTCTGAAAGGATCTGACACAATCAAATATTTGACTCCTGTCCTGACTTTCAATCGCACGGCCAATGAATTTAGGTGTTGTGTAGCAAAATATTTTCCAATCGGATCTTTCGTCAACTGTAATAATAAAGATGAGTGTATTTTCCGGGCCAATCGTCGGATCGGGGTAAATAAATATTTTGTTTACAATAAATATAGTAAATAATATATATTTTAATTTTTATTAAATTATTTGAGAGCTTCCTTCCACACACGGGTTGCATTCGGATACCAGGTGACCTTGGCATTGAGTGTTGTACTTATGCAGCCCCAAGAGTCGGAGGATTGATGCGATGCTACAACCCAGTCAATCGTACATTTTATAGTTAAGTTTTTTTTTATATGCAAAAGTCTCCGGTCGGTTAAATCCGCTATTCGTACTTACCTACGTAATAAATATTATAATTTAAAGGTACATCCATGATCTTTGACGATGAACGTGCAACAATCGCTGAGAAACCACAAATCATTCGTGACCTAGAAAATGAGGAGGGATTGTCTTTGCAATGCACAGCGTCATCTTTCACATTTTCAAACTATCTCCATTGGGAGTTACAGCTCTGGAATGGGACCACTTTGTCAATTCAGAACGGCAGCTTGGCAGGTAAAATAATTAGTAAAAAAATGTATGAATTAGTGCGGAAAACCTTGTGAACCAAAATATTGCGATTCCAAGATTTGAAAATTGATGATAATTAAATGGACAGATTACATAATGCAAAATTCTACAGAAGATGATAAATCTGGGACCATTACGAGTAAGCTACAAATTCCAAAAAATATTGAAGTTGAGAAAGCATCTTGCTTTGCTCCCCTCATTGGATCCAAGGAATGGCGGAATGATACCATGGAATTCGACCAATTAGTAGTTGGTAAGTTTTTATTACCCTTATTTGATAGATGGTGTTTCCATTACAAGTACTAATTAGGTAAAATGTTAATATTTTAAGGTACATCAGATGACACAGGTCCAGCCGCTGTAATCATATTAACACTCACTGCAATCATCCTAGGAGTTGTGGTTGTGTCCGTTGGGCTATGGATTTTGAGACAACCACGTGTTCTCACCCAACAAGACATTCAGAAATTTTTAAAGGGAGGCGCAACGTCAAAATCAAAAGACGACACAATTTCTTTGATGAATTCTGCAGTGGAACTTTCAGATTTTGATAAAAATTATGAGGATTTACTTCGTCTTCCTTACAATAAGGATTTTGAATTTCCAAGGAGTAGTTTCAATTACGGTAATTCAAATTAAAACCGTTGGGGGGTATGAAAATATATGATTGTTGTTTTAACAAGGTTTATTTTTACATTAATTTTTGACTTCCCAGATAAAAACTCCAACAAACTTGGTGAAGGGGCATTTGGCGTTGTTTACTCAGGAAAATTGAGAGTGACTGAGGATAAAGAATGCAATGTTGCCATCAAAATGATCATAGCCAATGTAACACGGGAAAAATTAATATCAATTTTAGCAGAAATCAAAATCATGTCTTACGTGGGATCACATGTGAATGTAGTTAATTTGATGGGTGCGAACACTAGACACTTAAATCAAAGTACGCAATGAATATTTCTTTTGAACGATAATGCTGTTTCAAAAATTTTATCAATTAAATACAATGTTTTAGATAAGGTATTGATGGCTGTTGAATTGTGCACTAGAGGGAGTCTTGAGGATTTCATCACCAAAAATAAAAACGAGTTCAATCGTCCACGAATCGATGGTTATGATTTACAAGTCCCACATTTCTCGACAAGGGCATTGGTCAAATGGGCAGGAGAGATTGCTCATGGAATGATATTCCTCTCATCCAAGAAGGTACTTCCATTTTGAATTCCATTCGTACTTCTTCATTTCTGCCAAATGAAGTTAGATAATTTGAAAAATGGTACACATTGCATTGGTTCTCAGGTAATTCATGTAGACTTGGCTACACGGAATGTATTCTTGACGGACAATTTAATTCCAAAGATCGGTGATTTTGGTTTATCAAGGCGACTCTACACGAAAGAGATTTACTTGAAAAAGTCACAGGTAATGAACCACATATAAAATGGAGTAAATATTGAAAATCATGAACGTGGAGTTTTACAGGAATATTTACCAATTTATTGGATGGCATTGGAGTCCCTTAAGTCTCTAACATTCTCAACACAAAGTGATGTATGGTCCTTTGGGGTCACAATTTGGGAAATGTTTGCTCTAAGTCATGAGCCTTACAAAACAGCGGGTGATTTACAAAAACCTACTTGGGATCAAATGGTCATGTTTTTAAGTTCAGGAAGACGTTTGCTCCAACCAGAACATGCTTCAGCATCTGTGTATGTCACAATTAACATTTCAATGAACATGAAATTAAAAATTAGTAAAAGTAAGATCGCATTCCATTTCAATTAACAGTTATGCAGTCATGGAACAATGCTGGAATGAAGATCCGAATCTGAGACCTTCATTTCAAATACTTAGAGATACTTTTCTCAAGGAATTGGAGCAACTGGATTGTTTTACAATGGTGATTTACTCAAACAAAAAAATTAATTGAAAAAAAATATATACCTAACTTCATATATTTCTAGACTGCTGACGAGTAAACCAATTCGGATCTCCCGATGCGGTACCCCCTACCAGACTTGTTGGATTCCGGGATTAACTTCAGCCAAATCAGCTTCCCGTCCATTAATAACTCTGAGAAGACTGAGACAGTAGTTTAGAGTTTAAACAATGCGTGGGTGTCTTGAATATGATGAATGAAATTTACAGTGAGAATTGATTATATACATTTTGTTTAATAAGCAAACATTAAAATTAATGAACAATATTGTTACATTCTTTTTTCTAATTCTCTATGAAATTGTGTTACGTTACATTACACACAAACTGACAATGTAGTCAAAGCATGCATGACAGAATGTCAGGAATGTGACCCGATTTATCGTGTAGAAATTCCCAGCAACTTGCATATGAAGAGGTTTTAAAGATCGCAGGCACTTCCAGTACTTGACCAACCGAATTTGTGAATTTATTTCTATATATTCATGTTTCATTCACTGAGAATTCTTTATTCTAACAATTGCTAACGATGTCAGATTTTTAATGATGGTGTCGCAAATAATATTAATAAAGCCAAATCCCAATTAATCATTTCCAAGAATTAAGAATATACAGCTCAACCAGCTCTTAGAAGCCAGCATTAACTGCACTCTATCTACACTTTGTTCAAAGGATATCTAACTACATGTTATTATTATCAAAGTCAATTAAACAAGCTCAACTCTAAGGTCAATGCATACACATACAATGTATACCTTGCCTGAACGCCAATTAATGAGTGTATTATTCGTATAGTCTTGTTATTTACAGATCTGTATGGTTAATATTAATTCGGTTGCGCTCACGTACCAAAAAACTGAAACACTTATACACAGCCAAGTCTCTATCATGGTCAATTACATTAAAAGTCATTAGAAAATATTAGTCCACTCCACCAGACTCGTCAACATAATTTAATTCTGGACTTATTTGGGAATACGCATGTTTAGTGGGGTTATCAAGGTCTCTTTCTCTTTGGGCTCAAGAAAATCCAACATGTGTAATATATGGTCACAACTCACAAGCGTACATACAAGATCATAGCACAGACAGCATAAAACTAAAATATTAGTTAAAGCATGACAGGCCGCGACTGACTGTCAAATTACTCAGTTTGTTTTTATTCTCTGAATGAGCATCGTCAGACTTCACTAGTTACTCTTGAGAATTATACTATTCTCTACTTGTGCAACCTGAAATGAATATCTTTGTATATTTTCTAAATTCAACATTTGTACTATTTATATGTACTTTCCTCAACATTTGCCTCAGTGAATTACAAGAAATCACTCCTTATTTGAATTCGGAAATACAGCAGGCACAGCTAGAATTGAACTTAACCACTGTTAAATTAAACCCACCAAATTCGGATTTGGACGTCCAACTTTATAAACAGTTTCATGAAACCGGTGTGATCGCGATACCTTACATATCCGGACAATTTTCATTTCGAATTGTTGTGATTGTGACATGTGATTCAGATTGTCCGGCAGAATGGACGTTTGATAATATGCGCGTAAGTACTCATCCTGTGCAAAAGTTTTTGAAAAATAACGTTAATGTTAGAATGATACCTATCATTTTTTGAAATTAGTACATGTACGAATCCTCGACCTATCCTCGGATAGTACCATCAAGAATTTTTGGAAACCTTAATCAACCGTTCCGTTCTGATCTTGTCATTGAGGGAGCGATGACAAACAATTCATACGGTCCTCATGTGTCATGGCTAACAGGGAAATATACCTGCAAATGTTCAACGGATAATGCCAAGGCGTCAGAAAAATATTTCTATGCCTTCTTTCGAAGTTTGCTATAAAAAAAATTACTTTTTACAATTTCAAAAATTTAAGTATTTATTTTTAACAATAATTAATAAATTTTAACACCAGGTGATCCAAAAAAGGAATTTGTTCAGGACTCTAGTACCACTTTGAGGGTAAGACCCGAAATTGAAGAGGAATGGGTTGGACTGGGTTGTACGACACAAACACCAAATAGGTCAATTCTACTGTGGAATGCTGGTGGGGTAGGACCTAAGTATTTATGAACTAGTGAAAATTCCCGTCAACGAAATGACGTTTCAGGTGGTAGGCTTTAATACACTTAGGCCAAATCCAATGCATTTATAAACAGAACGAAGCCTATCAATGGAAACCTACAGTACTAGGTGAGAATGTCAAACGAGATCTATCTCAAGGATTTATTGTCGCTGTTGACCGTGTAGATAAGAAAAACTACCTGTACAGATGCACTTCTGAGGATTCTAATGATTTTGTGAAAACACTTGTTATAGGACCTTGGAGTGCGTAATGCGTAAATATTTGAATTTATAATTATTTTCAATATCATTTACTCATATTTGTAACCACTCTATTTTTTTTTTCGTTTAAAATTAGCACGTGGTCATGAACATGAATCACTTCCAGTCCTAACATTCAATCGTACATCGAAAGAATACAAGTGTTGTCTATTTGTTTATCCTCCAATTGTATCTTTTGTCAATTGTGACAATCTGTATGAATGCAGTTTTCGGAGGGTTCGTCGTATCGGGGTAAATGTAGAATATAGTGTAGATAGTGTATCGCCATATTTATCTTAACTATATTATCAATTTTCTTACAGAGGATCTTACCAGGGACTCGATGCGTTTCGATACGAACTGAAGGGTCAATTGAGAGATGTTGTATTTATTCGAGACCTAGGGTCCCAGGTTTACTACGATGCGTCCATCCGGATGAACTTCCAATTTATAGTTAAGTTCAAATGTAATTCCTTTATTGTAATCACAGTTAGGTCGAGCGAGTACTGATATCGAAAAATCTCTCTTGCTGTCTCGCCACAGATGTCGCCTTCGCACATATTCGATCACTACTGGTTGCACAATATGAATAATTTAACAATTATCAACAATTACTAATTACAAATTGTTTTACAGCTCCGTCAATGATAGTTGAAGATGATCGCAGCATTTCTCAGAACCCAAAAATTATTCTGGACATAGAAAATGATGAAGAATTGTCTTTACGGTGCCTAGCGTCATCTTTTACATTTTCAAACTACCTGCATTGGGAATTACAGCTATGGAATGGGTCCACTTTGTCTATTCAAAATGGTGGTTCCTCAGGTTAAACTTATTTTTTAAAAAGTAAGAATTTGTACGGAAATACCCAATCAATTTGACAACACTGGCGGAATTTGAATGATGTTAAAATACGAATACAAAAATCTACACTTTGATTGATAATTTTTTTGAATACCACAGATTATATATTTCAAAATTTTACACAAGATGTTAAATCTGGGACTATTACGAGTACAATACAAATTTCGAAAGAGATCGAGATTGAGAAAGCGTCGTGCTTTGCTCCACTCATTGGATCCACAGAATGGCGGAATGACACTATGGAATTCGTTCAAGAACTTGGTAGTAATTACAACATAACATAATCTATGTATTTATGCGTAAGAAGTATAATGAAATTAATGATGTACGGTGGTTGACTGTGTCAAGGTTCACTTGGAGATACTGACCAAGGAATCATAATCACTGGATCCATGAGCGCATTGATTTTATGCATATTGGTAGTATTAGTCATTGCGTTAAAATTTTCAAGGAAGAAACGAAAAGTTCTTACAAATGAAGACATTCAGAAATTCTTAGTTGGCGGGACTGCTTCTAAATCCAAAGATGATACAGATACAGAATTAACGGCGTCTGCCAATGAGCTTCCGGATTCTACCGATATTTATGAGGATATACTTCGTCTTCCGTACAATAAAGAGTACGAATTTCCAAGGAACAGCTTCGATTACGGTAATTCATTTCATATTCTTAAGGCGCACCACCGCGCACCGCCCATCCTATCGGGTGGTTCCTTTAAAAACGACTACAAATTTGTACCTGTATTTTTTCGTGGCAGATAAAAAATCGAAGAAACTCGGTGAAGGTGCATTTGGTGTTGTTTACTCAGGAAAGCTGAGAGTGTCCGAGAATGAGGAATTCAATGTTGCCATCAAAATGATCATTACCAACGTAACAAGGGAGAAATTGAAATCTATTCTGGCCGAAATCAAAATTATGTCTTACATTGGATCGCATGTGAATGTAGTTAATTTGTTGGGTGCCAACACGAGACAGTTACACCAAAGTAAGTCAATGAAAAATGCTTGTTCGGGAAGTTTTAATATGACCGTCCTAGAATATTCTGTACAGATAAAGTATTGATGGCCGTTGAATTGTGCGGAGGTGGGAGTCTTGAAGATTTCATTACAAAAAATAAAACCGAGTTCAATCGTCAAGCAGTCCATGGTTATGATTTACAAGTCCCACACTTCTCTACACGGATTCTAGTCAAATGGGCAGGAGAAATTGCTCATGGAATGATATTCCTCTCATCCAAAAAGGTACCTCAATTTTAAGAACACGATTTTCAGATTTCGACCAGTCTGTGAGATTGAGTTGGATTTTTTTTAAAAGCTTCACAATATTTTGGGTATCTCAGGTTATTCATGTGGACTTGGCTACAAGAAATATTTTCTTGACAGACACTTTAATTCCAAAGATCGGTGATTTTGGTCTATCAAGACGACTCTACACGAAAGAGATTTACTTAAAAAAGTCACAGGTACGGCGTCATATCCAAAATGGAGTCCCCAATTAAACATGGACGCTCATGAACGCCGCGGTGTTCGCAACCAAATTATGAATGGTATTTTACAGGAATATTTACCAATTTATTGGATGTCATTGGAGTCCCTTACAAATTTAACCTTCTCAACACAAAGTGATGTATGGTCCTTCGGGGTCACCCTTTGGGAAATGTTTGCTCTATGCTGTGAACCTTATAAAACCGCCGGTGAGTTACAGAAACCTACTTGGGATCAAATGGTATTGTTTTTAAGTTCAGGACGACGGTTGCTCCAACCCGAACATGCTTCACCATCTGTGTAAGTCACAATTTACTACAGTGAGAGGTTGAAAAATTTATGATTTGAAAATTAACTCGATTCTCTTGTTTTTCATAGTTATGTCATCATGCAACAATGCTGGGAAGAAAATCCAAGTTCGAGACCTTCGTTTCAAGTACTCAGAGAAACTTTTCTAAACGAATTAAACAAGCTAGACACTCATTCGGTTTTGACGTAGAATTTGCTAGTTTCAAATTCGATACCAATTTTATAGTAACAATGAATTAAAACTATAATGGCCTTCTGTTGGCTTTAAGATGAACAGAATTTCAGAATTCAATCCTAGGTAATTCAAACTTTATAAAGAGAAAACTTTATTCCATGAATTGCCTAAATGATGTCAAGAATTGTGTCGCAATTAATATTAATAAAGCTAAATCCCAAGAATAATCATTTCCAAGAATTAAGATTGTCAAATCCCACCAGCTTCTACAAGCCAGCACTACAGAATCCTTCCTTTATTTCATTCATTGAATATCTAATTACATGTTAATGTTATCAAAGTCAATTGAACTTAAGTTCAACTCTAAGGTCAAAACATATGTTGTACACATGCAATGTTTGCCTCCTCCGTATCATTCATACATGCAAAGCAAAATTCAAACAAGTCAGTTTGTCTTTATTCTCCGTCTCCGAACCAAGTGCAGAATTCAAACTAACTTTTTTCCATAGCCTACAATGAATTCTTGTTATCACTTTCTAAAACTGAATTTTCTACTGTTTCTTCCATTTTTCAATCATGTTTCTTGTGTGGAATTAAGTAAAATCTTCCCAGTCGGACATTCTAAGGCATCAACCAGGCTATTAGAACTTAACTTGACAACTGTCAAAATCAAACCATTCAATTCAAACTTAGAAATTCAAATTCATAAAGAATTTTATGAGACGGGTGTGATCGAACTACCTCTTACCGCTGGGAACATTTCATTCCGCATTGTTGTGACATGTGCGTCAGATTGTCCAGCCAAATGGACGTTCGATAATATGCGAGTAAGTACATTCACATATCACATAGCATTATATTGAATATTTATATATTTTTAAAATTTATTAAGCATATGTACGAAGCCGGAACATACCCACAAATAGTACCGTCAAGAATATTTGGAAACCTTAATCAACCGTTCCAATCTGACCTTGTCCTGGAAGGTGCATTGATGACTAATTTCTACCCTCATCGTGCATCATTCTTATCAGGAAAATATACATGCAAATGTTCAGCCGATTCTGAGGGTTATTACGTGCCAGAGAAAGTTTTCTATGCATTTTTTCAAAGTAAGCAAAATAACATGCATGTACGTTCTTTGCCGCTCAAATAGATCTTATGTAGTTTTTATTTTATAAAAAAAATAGGTGACACAATTAGTGCATTTGTTCATTCTTCAAAACTTTTATCACTTCGACCGGAACTTGAAGACAAATGGATTGGACTTGGATGTACGACGCAAATACAAAATGCATCAACTTCATTATTGATGGGTGTAAGAATCTCTATATTTCAACATTCCCTATATCGTACACCTCTCTATACCGACCGGAATGTCTGGAACGCAAGAACCCCGTTTGTATACACTTCTTTGTTATTCCACTTTCTGTATGCATATTAAACTTTCTCTTTATTGGACACATTTCGGTCGGTGCATTTTTGAGTTCGGTATGTAGAGAGTCTACTGTATGAAAATAATCCAATAATTAATCATACAAAAACTGAATACAGAAACAGGAGAGTAAAAACTGGAGACCATGGGTGCCTTTAGCATTAGATGAAAATGAAAAGGTCAGACGTGATCCGTCCCAAGGTTTTGTTGTGTCAGTTGACTCTGAGGACAGAGAAACAAAATATTACAAATGTGATCAAGAGAATTCTACTGTCAGCGTTAGCATTACACTTGAACCTCCAGCTCGTATGTTACATATTTATACAGGGTCGCCTAAAAGTAAATGGTATTATTTTACTTTTATGCCACCCTGACTCATATACAATTATTTTTAAAATACCTTATTTTCATATTCACGAAATTAATATTTCTGAAAGGACCTGACACAATCAAATATTTGACTCCCGTACTGACTTTCAATCGCACGGCCAATGAATTCAGGTGTTGTGTAGCAAAATATTTTCCAATCGGATCTTTCGTCAACTGTAATAATAAAGATGAATGTAATTTCCGGACTAATCGTCGTATCGGAGTAATTAAATATTTTGTTAATTATTTTTTTAATAAGAAATGATAATGTTAAATTAATATTTGCATCATTCCAGAGCTTCCTTCCACACACGGGTTGCATTCAGATACCAGGTGACCTTGGAATTGAGTGTTGTACTTATGCAGCCCCAAGAGTCGGAGGTTTGATGCGATGCTACAACCCAGTCAATCGTACCTTTTATAGTTAAGTTCTTTATATATATGAAAATAATATGTATAAATTCGATATTTGTATTTAATTTTGATTTAATTAATTGTATATTTTTAATTAGGCACATCCATGATCTTTGATGATGAACGTCCCATCGCTCAGAACCCACAAATCATTCGTGACTTAGAAAATGCGGAGGGATTGTCTGTACAATGCACAGCGTCATCTTTTGCATTTTCAAATTATCTCCATTGGGAATTACAGCTATGGAATGGGTCCACTTTGTTCATTCAGAATGGTGGCTTCCCAGGTAAAAAAAAATAGTAAAGAAAATGTACGAATTTGTGTGGAAATGCTTATAAATTCTAAATTAAAATATTGCGATTTCAAGGATTGAATTTTTCTAATAGTATCTGAATTAATACAGATTACATAGTGCAAAACTCTACCGAAGATAATAAATCTGGGACTATCACGAGTAAACTACAAATTCCGAAAGATGTTGAAGTTGAGACAGCGTCCTGCTTTGCACCTCTCATTGGGTCCATGGAATGGCGGAATGGTACCATGGAATTTGATCAATTAATTGGTAATCTGTTAGACTTAATTTCGCAGATGATGCTTGCTTTGAAAATAATGAGTAACTGTTCCCTGGGTTAATTAAGGTACACCAGGTGACTCGGGTCCAGCCATTGTAATTATTTTGACACTGACTGCAGTCATCCTTGGAGTCGTGGTTGTGTCCATTGGATTATGGATTTTAAGAAAACCACGTGTTCTCACCAAAGAAGACATCCAGGGCTTTTTAAAGGGTGGCACAACGTCAAAATCGAAAGAGGACACAATTACTTTACGGAATTCTGCAGTTGAACTTTCAGATTTTGATAAAAACTATGAGGATTTACTTCGTCTTCCTTACAATAAGGATTTTGAATTTCCTAGAAGCTGCTTTAATTACGGTAATTCAATATGAATCTGAAAATACCTGGAGGTTCTGTTAACGAGGTTGACTTTTATTAAAACTTTTGTCTTACCAATTATCATAGATAAAAACTCTAACAAACTTGGTGAGGGTGCATTTGGGGTCGTTTACTCAGGAAAATTGAGAGTGGGTGAGGATAAGGAATGCAATGTTGCCATCAAAATGATCATAGCCAACGTAACACGGGAGAAATTAATGTCAATTTTAGCAGAAATTAAAATAATGTCTTACGTTGGGTCACATGTGAATGTAGTTAATTTGCTTGGTGCAAACACAAGACACTTACACCAAAGTACGTAACTTATTGTATAATTACAAACTGTAAAGCTACTCCAATTTGTTTTTATAGTTTTAGGAGTACCTATTTAGCATTTGATTACAATGTTACAGATAAGGTATTGATGGCTGTAGAACTATGCAGTGGAGGAAGCCTGGAGGATTTCGTCACGAAAAATAAAAGCGAATTCAATCGTCAACGAATCCATGGCTATGATTTACAAGTCCCACATTTCTCTACACGGATTCTAGTCAAATGGGCAGGAGATATTGCTCATGGAATGACATTCCTCTCATCCAAAAAGGTACTTCAATTTTAAGAACATCTGTATTTCCACCAGTTGGAAAGATTGAGCTTGAAATGTTGCACATTATTTTGGTTCTCAGGTGATTCATGTCGATTTGGCCACCAGGAACGTTTTCTTGACAGACGATTTAATTCCAAAGATTGGTGATTTTGGTCTATCAAGGCGACTCTACACGAAAGAGATTTACTTAAAAAAGTCACAGGTACAATGTCAAGTCGAAAATGGAGCATGGAATAAATATGAATATAACCCCTTGATCCAATAGACAATGTTTTTTTACAGGAATACTTGCCAATTTATTGGATGTCCTTGGAGTCCCTTACAAATTTAACCTTCTCAACACAAACTGATGTATGGTCCTACGGCGTCACCCTTTGGGAAATGTTTGCTCTCAACCATGAGCCGTACAAAACCGCGGGTGATTTACAGAAACCTACTTGGGATCAAATGGTTATGTTTTTAAGTTCAGGAAGACGTTTACTCCAACCAGAAAACGCTACAGAATCTGTGTAAGTCACAATTGGCATTCTAACAAATTAAAAATTAGCAAAATCGCATTCCATTTCATCCAATTAACAGTTATGCAGTCATGCAACTATGCTGGGAAGAAGATCCAAATCTAAGGCCTTCATTTCAAATACTTAGAGATACTTTTCTCAACGAGTTGGAGAAACTGGATCGTCTTACAATGGTGATTAAATCCCCAAAAAAAAATTAATTGAAAAAAAATACAAGTTGAAATATTTGTAGACTGCTGACGAGAAAATCCAAGGGAATTCAGACCTGCCGATTCGGTTTCCCCTACCAGACTTGTTGGATTCCGGGATAAACTGTAGCCAAATTAGCTTCCCGGTCATGAATAACACAGAGAAGGCTGAGACAGCAGTTTAGAGTTTAAACAACGCGTGGGTATCTTGAATATAATGAAATTGTACAATGAGAATTGACTAACATTTTGTTTATTAAAATTAATGAACAAAATTGATAAACTTTTTTTTAAATTCTCTATGAAATTGTTGTGCATTACAGTACACACAAACTGACAATGTAGTCAAAGCATGCATGACAGAATGTTAGGAATGTGGCTCGTTTTATTGTGTAGAATGGCCCAGCAACGTGAATAGGAAGAGGTTTTAAAGATCGCAGGTACTTCCAAGCATATGAATTCCGGGCAACGCCATCTCTCATCCTCTGGATGAATCTGTCCATATTTTCCGGGATAGATGATACAATAACAGTTTCCGTATCTCCACGAAAAGTAGAGCGAGTACTGCAATGGCAAGGATAATCAAAGTGCTCACATTTTGGAATGACGTCACCGAATTAGTCAATATGGCATTTGACAAATCTGTGCCATGTTAGAATCCCATGTAGATGTAGAACAGTCGTGTAGAATATTTCTTGAAGGGCACTAGAATTGAAGAGAAATGAGAATTCGTACTCGTAATGCCTTTTAGAAATTTTATTGTACTCCTTGTCCATTTCATTCAAGAGTGAATAAAGTCATTCAATTATAATTTTAAACATAGTTATAATTTTAGCAAAGTGTGAAATGTGCAGTGTGTGGATCAATGGAGTGAGTTCATTCCTAGTATCTTATCCAACGAATGTGGGGAGGTCATTGAGTGCGCCTAAGCCTAAGTCTAATTACCAAAAAATAAAGTCTAATTAGCACAGATAACTTAAATGTATTTTTTATTATATATCAATGCATGAACCCGGAAGGTCCGTAATCGACACATCTGTGGTCAAAAAATTTCTTTACCTCTTTTTCGAAAGTGGGGCAAGTCTGGTCTTCTAGGGATTTCACCTTCTTCCGCTAAAATCCAAAGAACAAAATATTAAATAAACTACCAGAGAAGACAGAATCAAGCATGCCGTAAAATACCGAATAGAAGCCGGGTCCGAATAGTAGCCTGGGCCCGAATAGAAGCCGGGTCTTTCTCCATTACGCTTATGGAGAAAGTGGTGAAAGTCTGGAACAATTGACGCCTGCCGGAACAACTATAAGCCCGGGCTTCTATTCGGTATTTTACGGTATTTGACAATTACTTTGATGTACAGGGGGGCCCAAAAGTAACCCGGGTTTTCACGTGTTACAGCAATCAATAAAACCGAATTTTGGGACACCATGCATACCAGCAGGCTACTGTACTTTTCTAAAGTAATAATGTTTTTTATTACCTGAGGTGTACGCGTATGCATACACGACAAAAACGAGGAGAAGAGCTAAGTAAATGAGTTTATTCATTTTTGTGCCTTGTTTTTTTTTAAATTCAATGCAATTTACAATTGAACACTTCTTCGCTGAACTGGAACTGAAATTTTAAATTGTACACTACAGAATATATACCAATGCATGAACCCGGAATATCCGTAATCGACACATCTGTGGTGATGGGCACAGCGATAGACACTTTTACATTGTAATGCCAATGTACACGCGGTTGTTCACCGATGATATCATTATTATTTCATCGTGTCCTCATTCCAGAAAAATGGTCAAGAAATCAATTCTATTCCGTCTTTCTCGAGCGATACTGAGAATAGATCTTGATTTGGGTCAGGAAAACCGTAACAATCAGGTATTCTTTTGGCGATAGCCGCTTCATCAAAACAATACGTGTTTATTGTTCAATGCGGTGCGGTCGTAACTCGTAACCCATACAGACACTATTCGATTTACAAGTCATGAAATCGATTGCGGTCGACTGGGACGCATTTCAATTTTGAGAAATATTTCGTCCTATAAAAACTTCTGCTGTGCACTCTTCATTTTCTTACTAACCAATGTCCAATTTTTTGATAGCGTTATAATTGTAATCAGTCTTCTAGGCGATTGACTTCATCTTGGCAAAAATAAAATGGCACGCAAATTAGTAAATTATTTCGAAAGTTGTTTTGGTTAAATAGGTGTTGATTTTCTTACTGTTAGTGTTATGTATGATCTGATTTTCTGAAGTTAACGGAAGTTTTTTTCCTAAATAAATATCATGTCAGAATAAAAGGACTCGTCCATTTCTTTGTTCAAAATTTGAGTGTACGTGGCAAATTCCAAATTTCGAAAAAAATATGAAAACGATAGGTTCAGAACAAATGAATTTATTCATCCCGGATTCTGGCCTGATGAATAAATAAATATATACAATGCTAAAATTAAATTAAGGGAATCAATTTCAGTTATGTTTTTGAAACAAAAAATAGTCAATTCCCAATTGTGCTATCTTATCTAAAAAAAACAATGCAAATCATTTTATGCTTTACGTTGCTACGAATTTTCTTTTCAAATTCTCTATGAACTTGTGTTACATTACACACAAACTGACAATGTAGTCAAAGCATGATTGACAAAACGTTAGGAAAGTGAGGCGTTGTATTGTGTAAAATGGCCCAGCAGTGTGCATATGAAGCGGTTTTAAAGATCGCAGGCACTTCCAAGCATAAGAATTCCGGGCAACGCCATCCTTCATCATCTTGATGAATCTGTCCGTATTTTCCGGGATACATGATACAATAACAGTTTCCGTCATCTCCACAAAACTACAGAGACTACTGCAATGTCAAGGATAATCACACTGGTCACATTTTGAATTGACGTCATAGAGTGATTGAAATGGATGAACGTAAATGTTCCAAGAATTGCAATGAGTCCAAGAAGGACATGATGGATAGCCACGTACATATTATTCTCAACGCTATTCGCTGTAGTGTTCAAAAATTTTTGACTCCGATATGCTAAGAACAATGCTGAGAAATCATGTCGTCCTTAAGGAGTGTTTCTCTTCTGAAATTATTTCTGATACAGATTTCGGTATTAAATTTGTATATTCCTGCTTTGGTGTTGTGCAAGGGATCCAATAATTGACCAATTGAATGTATAAGACTGCTGAGAGAACAACAATGATCATTGGTTGTCCGAACATGAGTCCAATCCTCACTCACTGAAAGCATCACCGGAACAAAATTCAACTCCGGTTTTGGCTGCAAACCAAATAATGCCAAGAGCCGTTGATGAGGTTCAAATTCGGCAAAGAAGAGAACGCTGAAGATTATCGGGGCTTCAAGTGCTATACCAACAATTATAAAAGCCACAAGTATTTCGGTAACCTTGATATGAAATGAAAGCAGTGGTTCGTGTTTTTGTTTCGATTCCCCTCGAAATGTTCCTGTAAATTCAGACGGAACGATAAAAGTGATGGGAGAAGTCATAAGCGAAGGTACCCAAAACGTGTTGTCCGGTTGCCGAACGCCCTTATCACCCGTCACCCGAATACATAGTTTAATTTCTTCATCATTATAGACGGAAGCGCGGACGGACGTGCAGATTGCCATAAGTCTTTCACTCCTACGTCGCATGACTTTATAAACTCATGTTGAAAATTCCGTTTCAGATAGATGCTATCAATAAATGTTATTTGACAGTGTGAGTCGAATAACTCGCATTTTGTATCGCATTGTATATAAATAATTCAGTTAAACGCCAGCGTTACGCTAATTTGAAACTTCATCGATTTTGAATAACCCGTGCTTGGAACTTCATACAGAATTTATTTGGTTTTAACACACCGATTATATTGTACACTCTCTCTTTCTTTTTACATAAATATCTGATTTTTGTATGTCGTGGGATCAAAAAATGGTTTCCACAATGGGCAGTCGTTGAATCACGTCCACGAGTTCATTAGACAGGTCGGATGATTATAATATAATTTACAATAGGCAATTTAACAATAAAATTCTTGGAATCAATAATTAATAAAATAATTAATCTTTTAATCAGTCTCATTTTCCACATTGTGCCAAGCATAAATTATAACTTGCATTAATTGTGATTATTTCTGTGGTCATTTCCAAACCATCCTGGCTTATATTACTTATTCCGGGAGTGCGAGTGTCGAACGGGTGCGAATGAACAAAGGTTAAATAAACTGATGTTGGTCGATCTCAGAAATGCACTCGCAAATAATTTTATGATGGCATTATTATTATGAGGATTATATATGTACAGGGTGGCTAATTTGTTTTGACCTCATCGCAGCCACAAAATGCGCAAGTATTTATTCATACATTTTCTGACTCTTCACGTTTTGCCGAAAAATGTTATGAACTACCATGTCCATTCTGGACTGGGCGTATCTTGAAATATATTCCTCTGTTATCTTGTGAAAACAAAATTAAAAATTATCGTGAAATTGAATCCACAATAAAATTTCGTGCACATAAATTATTTCAGCTGTAAATGAATGACAGGATTATCAGTTGAGTTCAGATTAATAAATGAGTACACCCAACAAAAATGTCTGGCGAAAATAAATTCCATTTATCCTGTGATTAACGCCGTTAAGTTTTATTAGTGATCAAGAGATCAACTCATGATTTATGACTTATCACAATGTAATTTAATCTCAATGATATAAAAGGAATGTTTTGATGTACAAAACGGCGCATTACACTGCACTGAGCAGAATAATATTTTTAAACATTAAAGTTATTTGACTTTTAAAATGCAGAATTCCGTAAAATTAGTTGCGATTTTTGCAGCGGCCATTTTCCTTATTGGTTCAGCTGTAGCTATCCCAAATCCATTTCAACAAAGAGGTACGAAATATTTTAAAATATAAATATTTGTATTTTCATGGAAAAGTTTGACTAAAAATCATTAATTTTGTAATGACTAGATGCTGCGAAACGTGTAATTTGTTATTTCGGAAGCTGGGCCGTGTACCGGCATGGAAATGGATTCTTTGACGTAGAGAGCATTGACCCCTTTATTTGTACCCATCTTATTTTTGGGTTTGCTGGTTTATCTCCACAAGGAACGATCATTCCACTCGACGACTACAATGAGGAAGAAGGAAATTGGCGAAAAGGTTAATTAAAATCATAAAATTAAAAATGTATTATTTCTAACACTAATTAATATTTTAGGAGCTTATCGTCGATTTACTGACCTCAAGAAGCAAAATCCATCATTGAAAACTCTCTTGGCCATTGGAGGATGGAATGAAGGGTCGACGAAATACTCAAAGGTACAATTTTTGTAGTATAGTCTTGAAGTCACAAACATTCTAAACATTCCCAATACTAATGCTTTTCTACCCTCATAGATGGCAGCAACATTTGAAGGACGACGAAATTTCATTCAGAGCGTCATTCCACTTTTAGAGCAATATGATTTTGACGGTCTTGACTTGGACTGGGAGTACCCATCTGCTTGCACAGTCGATTGTGGACAACCAGAAGATAAAGTGAGTTCAAATATTTTTTTTTGGAATTTTCAGTTTTCTTTCAAAAAAAAATTAAAAAATTATGAAATGTATTCTTCCAGGCTAACTTTGTAAGTTTGTGCCGTGAGTTGAAGGAAGTGTTCAGTCCACGTGGGTGGTTATTGACCGCAGCCGTATCCGCAGGGGAGTACACAATTGCTGACGCTTACGATATTCCAGCAGTATCCAGGTAAGGGAATCTACCGAATGCTTTTCTACTACTGGGGGTACACTTTGAAGATCAAATATGTGAACTCATTCCTCTTACCCTTTCTGCCTGTAATATCGCCTGGCGGACACTTTTACTTGTGCATAATTAATTGGATTGATAAATGGTGAAGAAATTGTGTTTAATTTTAGCGCTCTGGACTTCATTAACGTGATGACGTATGATTTCCATGGAGTTTGGGAGAAATACACTGGACATCACTCTCCACTCCATCCTCATCCAATGGAAGTTGGAAATAATACCAAATTGAATATGGTAAGTCATACTAATATTCTCATTTCTGATTTAAAGCCCCTGGTTCAATTCCTGAACGGTCCATTTCATATTACTTACATGTATATTATTTATTTATAATTTTTAAGGAACACGCTATCAAATATTGGATTGCACAAGGTGCACCACCATCAAAACTCAATCTTGGCTTTGGTACATATGGTCGTGGATTTATTTTGGACGATCCAGCTAATAATGGATTCTATGCACCAGCACGAGAAGGTATTCCAGGTGGTCCTTACACAAACACTGCTGGATTCTGGGGATACAATGAGGTATTTCACCACCTTTCGTGTTTTTTTAAAATTACTAATTTTTGAATGTGTGAGCGCAGCTTTGTGAACGTTTCCAAAGAGAAGAATGGACAGTTGTTCGAGACATTTACTACAAGTCACCATTTGCATACCGTAATAATCTATGGATTGGCTATGATGACGCTGAAAGTATTCGTGAGAAGGTAAGCAAATAATTTTTCGCAATTTTCAAGTCGAAAAATTGCTATTTCTAAAAAAAAATTAATTTTTAGTCAATTTGGGCTATGCAAATGGGTTTGGGTGGTGTTTTCACATGGTCGCTCGAAACTGAAGATTACCATGGTTTGTGCGGTGGAGAAAGGAATCCAATTGTGAAATCTATGTGGCGAACAGTCAATGGAGATATTCCAACGCCAACGACAACAACGGCTGACCCAAATCTCCCGGTAATTTTTTTTAAAATTAAGCGTCGGCTGAAAATGCAAATCGGCCTGCCTGAATATATTATTTTTTTAATTGCACGTAAAGACCACAACAACAACCGAGAGACCACCAACGCCAACGACGACTCCACCACCAAGTGACGGAAAATGCAATACGAATGGACAGCGTATCGGTGATAAATGCGATAAATTTTTCTTTGTCTGCGTTTGGAATACAAATAATGATCACTGGGATCATCACCGATTCCCATGTGCTCAAGGACTTTCCTTTGACCCGGCCATTGCAAATTGTGACTGGGATGCTAACATAGGATGTTAATTACCAATACAATTTAATCAAACAATTAATTGAACTACCTAATAAATCATATCTAAAAACTTACGAGCAAAAATTATAATATTCGCGATATTTTTAGTTCATTGTCATAAAAATAAATACATACATTTTTTTTCCATTTTAAAAATAAACATTTCGGATAATTTAGTCAATTCACCAATTTCATTGATGCTATTTTATCTTTATATTTATATTTCATTTCTAGATTGACCCTTGACCCAAATGTTTATATCCTCCGTTGGAAAGTTAGGTTGCTGATATTGCAAGGATATTTCTTGCTCAACCGAAGAATGTACATTCTCTTTACATTATAAAATAAAATGGTTACACATACATACCCATATAATGCAATAGTTCTGCTGCCTGGCCATAAAATAAAATGCAATGAAAGATTCTTTAATGCCAGAGGTCTGAATGACACACAGAATTAGTGTAGTTTTCAATGATTTTATTTTTTGTGCAAGAATTGTGGATCAATACACAATAGACAATTTGGGCAGTCAATGTGCGCAAGCGTAAGCGTAGTGTAGGAAATATTCTTACACTACACCGGTCCCCT
>JAQGCB010000486.1:0-21690 GCA_034698835.1 Protaphorura tricampata
AGGCTAGAGTAAGACTAAACATGTCTTCGACTCTTTTGACTTTCTATGTCGCAAGCCTACGAAAGAAATAAAGCCGATGTAAAGCAGCAGCCATTGCCAGGATCTAATACTTGCAATAAATTTCTTAAGACCTACTCGGCTCGGAGAGAGAATTGACGAACCTCAGGTCTGTCTGCACGTAGAAAATCTCTTGCTTAAAAAAACGCCCGAATCGGGTCTTACCTTGGATTTCCCCGAAGAGCTGCATGATGAAGTGCATTAAAACCGTTGTTATTTGTTAACATAACGTCTGCCCCATTTTCCAAGAGAAGGGCCAACATGTCATCACGTTTCTTTGATACTGCATCATGAAGCGGAGTATCGCCTTCGTTATCCTAGAATAAAGCAATTACGATTCTACAACATTGTAAATGTCAGATGTAAACAATATCCTCAAAAGCCGGTAGCTCAGCGGTAAAATGGAAAAACTTTTTTGAAAAATTATTATTGACTCCAAGGCCGCCCAAGGAAGACAATAGTTTTTTAAAAGCATGGTTGGTAGTCATATTTGCCAATCTGCCTCTCACGCTTGAAAACATTGTGGAGCTTTGTTCACGAAGGGAACATAGGATGCAACACAGTGCGCATAATATGACCTTTAATCTATGAATTTTCCTTAGTAGTCATACCTGTAGAGAAGGATGACACGACAGACGAAGAAGAGTTGTTACAACTGAGATGTGCCCCTTGTTAACTCCTATATGAAGGGCCGTTTGACGTCTTTTATTTCTGACATTGAGATCTGCTCCTGCCTAATAACCGAAGTTAATGATCAAATGACCAGTTAATGAATAGATTAAGATTAAGTTTGTATAATAATTTACCTGGGATAGCATTTCAATAACAGCAGCCTCATCACCAAATGCTGCGTGATGAACAGCACGATCCCTGAAATGAAATTTATATTTTTATATTTTTTCCATTCAGCCATTACTAATTCTGCGGTTGCTAAGAAAGGGAAGTCAACACGTTTTTACCCATCTTTATCTTCAATCTCTGTATCTGTTCCGTGACTCAGAAGAATCCGTATAACATCAAGGTGGCCATTTTGCGCTGAAGCTTGTAATGCGGTATGACCCGAAAATACGCCATTAACATCACATTCTCCACGCTTCAATAGCTGAAAAAGACAATACGAGTTATGGTCACGCCCAGACTTCCACTCACCATTAATTCTGTTTTATTTCATCCGAAAATCACAGATTGGCTCCTGCAAGAGCAATCCCTTTTGATATGTTCCGGATATGCCAGACTCTTCTTTCCTAGAACTCCCTCTTTTCATCTATATAAGCTCTCTCTCTCCCTGCATGGCACTTTGATAAAATTACTTAAGGTCTACTACAACATTCTAAATCATTCAGGATTGATGTTTCAAACAGGCTATCATATAGTTGACCGTATACACTTTCAACAATCCAAGGAAAATGTATCTAATTTAGAGTGAAAGTCATGTTTTCACGAATTCTTGCAACTCCAGGTAAAGTTCTCAGTTCAATAATTATACTCTAATTCTAATTATTGTATGTAGTTTTTTAAACTTTATACTCACTTCTTCACACTTTTGAAAATCTCCATTTGCTGCAGCTTTTACTAACTCCTCATTTGCATCTCCAGTTACATGATTCTCGAAGAGCTTCTTCAATAGGGCGTTCAGACGTTCTGAAATCAGTACAAAAAACTTACAATATTTGCGTGCAACGCTGCGTGGATTCCGAACAAAATCAATATTTCCCAAAAGAAACGCCAACCAAACTGACATATTTGTACAATATCATAATTGGTATTGTACATCCAAAGAATATTTCCGATATAAAAATATGTAGGCATATTATTGACACAATAAAGTCTGATCAACGAGTGTTGTGGTGATAGGGAATGTGTGTTAATGTTATTAACAGTTCAAGGAAAGGTATTATAATATGCGGTTTAAAATTGTAACGAAGTTGTTATGTGAAGAAAGCACATTGGTCGTTGGATAAAATATGTTCAGTTTACCTCCACTGGAAGATCCGGGCAGCGAGCCATCTGACGACGCGACCTTGGTCACAGCACCAGGATTATAAGTCCAACAAGTTCCGCAAACTTCAACTTTCAGATCATTATCGTGATATATCTGTTGAACACGTCCAATCCTTCCAAGCGTCTAAAAATTAATCAGAAATTATAAAAGTATGCCAATCTTAACACTACGAAGTGTGAATACCTAACGTTCTTAGTTATCCTCTTATTGAGTAATAAGACCTTCAAAACTAAAAGTCGTAAAAATGTTTAAAGGGGAACGAGGTACCACACTATTAAATGCTCCACGAGGGAGAGAAGTGTAGTACTCAGATAACCTTTAATTATTTTAATTTTGGAAGTGTCTGCATGGCAGGGTCGGTGTAACAGGCATGGCTTTGACTGGTTACCCTTCCTACTTCCGTGGCTCAGTCTTATAAAATCGAAAGCATTGAGAGAAAATAAATAGTAGTAGAAAATTAAAACGATAAATTGTTTCAGAATTAGTTGGTTCAATCAAAATATTTTATTTTGGTTGAAATAAAAACGTCAAACGTTACGTACTGGGAGCATAGCATCAGCCCATTCTCCGTGTCCTCGTTGTAATATTTTCATTCTTTCAAGATCCGCGCATATTTGCACTACATCTCCTACGGCAAAACCAGTCGTGTTGTCTCTAACTTCTGTAGTAACTTCCGAAGTGACAGCTGGATCCGCAATTGGCCCACCGACTGCTCCAACGAGGACGCCAGCAACAAGTACTTTTGTCAACACAGCTGGGTTAAATGTCCACCTGAATAGGGAAGAATTGTAAAATTATAAGGATGGTTACCATGCGTCTCGGATGCCGTACGTTTTATAATTAATCTGAAATATTGCCAGTTAGATCACTCTCGACTCTAATCTATTCTAATCGCAAGTCAGAAGAATTTCAACATAATTAATACGGAGACTAAGATGTTCACTCAATAAAAGTACAATAACATTCATTACCCTTAGAAGGAATTATTCAATAACAAACCTGTTTCCTGAAGGGTAAGCAACAACAATATCTCTATCCTCATCAATTCCAACCACATTTCCTGTAGTCCCTAAACATTCGTACATCCCATCGGTCCATCCACCATGACCATGTTGCAAACTCTGGACTACATCTAACTCCAAGTCAATATTCACCTCGTCACCAACTTGAATTCGATGACCTCCGCTCCGTGGCCCTTCTCCCCCTGTGGTAATCACCAATAAATTTAACTGTCATTCCATGAAACAATGGGGAATAAAAAAAGGAAGTTAGAAAAAAAGAAAAAATGAAGTTAGAAAAAAGAAAAAAGGAACCTAAAAAAAGAAAAACAGTGTGTTTCGTTACCCAAAAGAGGAAGATGATCACGATAGAAGGTTCCGCCCTTGGCATCACTCACTACCTTTAAATCTGCCTGAAAATGTATCATTCGTAAATATTCAGTTCAGTATGTTAATACGATAATACGTGCTTTCTTACCATTCCCTCGAAACCAACTCGATACAGATTCTTAGCTCCAGTATCCCAAATGATATAAGCAGCTGACCGTGGGCTAGCAGCAGACCAGTCTTGAATTTCAGTCAATTTACCACGCCTTCCGTTTCCTCCATCTTGATCTTCCCATTGCCAGTCAACTAAACGTTCATAAATCATACTTATGTCAAGTATTAAGGTATTTTCAGTTTTCAAAAGATAGTTGACGTTATAGTGAAATGCCAAAACGATAACGAGAGTTCTTTTAACGCTTCCTACGTATTAATATGTCGCGGTAAATATTGCTGTCACTTACCTCCTCTAACAACTCTTGCACCTGGATATAGTCCACGCACTGCTATTTTCTTACTTTTGCGACGAGGGTCAACCAGCACTCTATAATTCAATTGTGATTTGTAATTTTAGTAGAATGACTTTCCCAGATTAGCCGGAAGTAATACTAACTAATACTAACATACCTTCCACTCTCTGGAGTTGTAATTCGCGAAAACCGATGTCGGAGGGAGTGTTTGTCGCTGTGATAACATAAACTGCATAAATCAAAATTGGTACATTCACCACACTTCCAGCGAATCCCAAAAATCGGCTGCTGTCTGCATGTATCACACATGGTTCCGTCATGTTTGACTCCTGGAAGAATGATTAGATAAAATTTTCGTATCTTTTAGTTTGGATTGCAGTTCTTTTCGAAACAAATAAATAACTCTGATGCGGAATAGTATTACAATAATTTAAGTCCAGCGCACCTGTCGGAGCACTGTCCAAGATTCGCAAATCAAATGCCACTGAACACCTGTAATATAATTAGAAAAAGTTGAAATAATACCTTCAATCAAAATAGTGTCCGTGGTTTCATAATAATTAAAGTCGTAATTAAGTAGTTATAACTTATCGAGATAGACATAGTAATTAAGTAACGGAAATAACTTGATATCATCAGATTATATTTTATATTTTTAGCTATGCATGAGACCAGAACATCCCATCCTTAATTTCAAGGATAAACTCATTTTCCTGCCTGTAATAGTGCATGAGAGTAATAATTAGATTATTATGTGTATTGGGAGTATGTTGACTTTGCCATGACTTAAAATTTATATTGGGTCCGATGTCTAATTGTTGAATAAAAAAAACTGTTCAAATGTTGTGTTCATTGTCATACTTTTTAAAAATATCCAGAAACATGTGGGTAGCACAACTAACTTTTTCATGATAGAGTCATTACTTTACTAAAAAAAAATTTGACCTGTAGTTTGCTGCCGTTCCGTTGTCCCAGACCACTACGACTTCTTCTGGAGATTCAAAGTTTCGTACAGTGCCCATATGCCCTTCGCCCCCGTCCTGAGGTGAATAATAATTAAAAATTGCATTTAGAATTTATTAGGTTTCCGAAAACCTTATTTCATAGGTGACAACTGACAAGATTGAATGAAATATTTTGAGAACAATGAAAATTTCAGCTCTGATTTCTAGTGTTGATGGTGACGAATACATATATTTTCTAAAAACATATCATGTCGAATCATTTCAATTGTAGAACTTTTAGTTTAACATACCTGTTTGCCCCATTTCCAATCTGGGCCACGAATTACTCTAGCTCCAACTCCTTCAGCTGTCAACCTGCTAGTTCGTGCGCTAATACTGGTTGCTGCAGCTTCCATCTCAGATATCTAGATTACAAAAACTGTCTCCATTAGTGAACAATGTATTGAAATATAATGATCACTATATTATGAATTAATCTTTGATTTTGTATTCGTGACTCGTGGCCCTCCCTGGATAAAATCTGTCCGATTCTGACATTTATAGACTAGGAATAGAATTAGACTAGGTGCTACAATGCGAAATAATTCTGCACGAGTGAAAATAGCCACATTATTTTACACAGTACAGAATTATTAGTAGACGACAAGGAATACAATTGAAGGTAAAAAAAATCATTACAGATTTCTAAAGATTAAGTTAATTTAGCCAATGCTAATATTGGTATGCTATCTATTTCCATAGTACATAATACGTGAACAAGGTTTAGATTTAGTAGCAATGTTAATTTTACTATCACAATGAAAATGAAAATACCGTTACTATATTTAGCTTTAGTAGTAATCTCGTTTTAAAAATAGGTTCCAGAATTAGTCACAATGCTAAATAATGTAAAAACTTTTTACAAAAAACAATTCCATCCTCTTTGTCTCTCAAGATAAAATTATCATTTAAAAAATTTAACTTACTTTACTTCCTCTTTCCAACCAGAATTTTCTCCAGTAATTAAAGTTCAATTAGGGTCGATTGTGTCAAAAAATAAGGATTTGGTTCCACATTTATTAAAATAAAAACAAAAGGGATCCAATCAATTTCAACTTCAATTTCATTCAACAAATAATTTCTTCATTCTCATTTCTCTTTCTCTTGTAATACATTAAAAAGAAACAGTGGAATGTTGAAAAAGTCGCGGGGAATTTACTTTCGGAGGGGCTTTTTCTCAACAGATGGCAAATCCTGGTTCATTTCATTTCATTTTGATCCAAAAACATCCAAACGTTTTACCTTTCACATTTTACGTTGTGCGTTGGATAAAGTTATACTCACAAGGGCAACCGGCGACCTGACTCCTCCATACACCTAAATGTTTTTTGATACCCTGCCTGAGTGGGGTTTGATCAAAATTTTCGGTTAAAAATGAATATATTTCAAAATAAAATTTTTTGAATTTTAATCCCATATGCATAACCCAAAGAATATGGCATAGCGATTGGCGTGTCAGAGGTCCGGTTATCAGGGCAGGGGTCTCCCTTGTCAGCACTCAACCTTCTACGTCTTTTCTCACTCACAATCGATCATCTGCTTTTTCTGCCCATAACAACACCAGACCACCAGAGACGAGAGTCAAGTCAGTCAACGTTTGTGCAAATCCAAATTCAGTCTACAAAAATTTAGTGTGGAATTCCAATTTTTAATCAAAATTCGTTCGACAGATTTCAATACACTTTAATTCAGCGTTGAGTTGTTCATAAGCAAGGTAAGCATTCATTTCGCCCGTTCTTTTCCTATCATTTTACAGTTATATTATATTTAATTTAGACCAAAAGTCCATACAACTCACAAGCAAAGTGACAAGAGAAAAATTTCCTTTGTGTTCTTTGTCCTTGTACTTGTAGTAATGTCTAACGTTTTTTTTTAATTTTGAAATTCGTTTTGATTTTTGCGTTGTCAGAATTAGTTTTAGTCACAAAATGCATGCTCATTTGTCATTTACGTAGGCATTAGTGTATAGATACTAGCAACTAGCTAGTTCAGTACGTTTCAGTTCAACGAAGGTTTTCATCTTTCATGAATGAATGAAGAATAACTGATAACTATCATTAATTACCAGATTTTTACTTACTCGAACGACTGAATCGGAGAATCGGACGTTCTAAGTGCGGATAATATTAAATCTAATTGCTTATTAATTATCTCACTTCATTGACGATGACGATTGATTTATCCTACTTACTACTTACTGCCGCCGGAGAATCTCATTCCGTTGTTATTTTGTTGCATCGTTTATGTATATGTAGATGGTAGAAACGCAAGGTCTCACGAATTTCAAAAGATTAAATAGTCAGATTTGAATATCAGAAACTGAATAATGTCGGAGGGTAGACTAGGAGTAAATGAAGAGTTAATTTCATTCCTCCACTTTTTGCACAGTCAATTAGGGTAAAACACCGCATGAACCATGAACCGGTAACTCCAACCCTCTCCCGTCCATCCGGGTGTTGAACCCGTGTCCGTGGGGGGGGGGGGATGAACTCTGTCCAATGTTCCGCGCTTCGAGTGTATTTTCGCGATTTCTTCTAATTTCCTGAAGAATGGAACAATGTGTTCTCGAAAGCGACGATAGCTCGGAACAAATAGAGTTATTTATTCAACATGACCTCCAATCATTCCATTGAAAATCGTTGCAATAGAAATGTCGGAATTTCTGTTGTACTTTTTATTTATAAAGTAATGCATTGCATTAGTAAGAGGAGTTTATTCGGGGAATTTAATTGCCAACAACATTCTGTGGAGAAGTTTCATCTGACATTGATATTATACATCTGAAATTTGTTTTCAATTTTCTTTCACTTTTTACAAATCGTCGAGAAAGTTCTGCATGATTCTCACACATAGACCGCGACCGTCACCCGTTCGCCTTCGCGTATGACTATGACTCATCCCATCCACCTTCACTACATTAGCCACAATCAGTTGAACAAAAAATGACTAGTGCTGTTATGAGTGTTCAATTTACTGTATGTATACATTTGATAAGGTAGCTGACCAACTGCATGTGCGCATTAGGAAAATCATGACTAGGGAAAATAGTTAAACATTGGTACATTACTTTAACTTACGTTTTTGTTGTGCTGAGGTTACGTTTTATACCAGGTTTTGTGAAACGTTGCGCATGGAGTTGATGATAGTGCACTTTTCTCACATAAATACTGAAGTTTCAGTTTTAGGCTTTCCCAGTACTCAGCGTCCGTCTAAGTGGGTGCACAAGATTTTTTTGAGTTAAAATTTTTTCGGATTAATACATTCGGTTAAGACAGAAAAGAAAAGTGTACCATCAAACAGTTTTATACGCATTAAATCAGTTCAATATAGTTTCAATAATTACATTATTAATTTAGCATCTCTAACATGGATTTCGGAATTTGGGTCCAGAATCCTAACGGAAACATGACAAACAGCGGTCAAGGAGAGCAGCAACCTAATGGGAGTGGGAATGGCAGTGGAGCCAGTGGAGGACCACCACCTGGGGATGGAAGTAATACCCCTTCAACCAGTGGAGAAATATTCACTCATCAAGTTGTTCATCCCGGAGTTGTTTGTGACGTCTGCGACAAGACTGTTACTGGATTTCGCTACAAATGTTTGCAATGTCGGGATTATGACCTTTGCTCTGCATGCGAGCAAAAGGGTCTCCATGCTGGTAATTTTTCAAATTAAATACTCTTTAACTTGATTATTCCTTACTTCTTTCTTTATTATTATTTTGATTCTAGGACATGTCATGATGAGAATTGCTTTCCCGGAAATGACAACTGATGCACTCCGTGTAAGTTGAAAATCCAAGTCTTATTAGTGGAGTGGCAATATATATTACAGTTTGACCGACAACTAATTTCTAAAATGTCTTTCATTGTTTTGTAGCGATTCTTGCCTCAAGTTGAACAATCAGAGGGCCCTCGTCGTCCATTTTCTTGTGGAACTATTCCAATTATTCACCCTCATGGACATCACGGTTTGGGGGAACACCACCGTGGTGGCCGTCATGGACATGCAAAACGTGAAAAACGTGAAGGGTGGGGTCACACTGGTGCTCCATCGTCCCCTGAAAGCGGTGATGAAGTGAAGTTTCCATGGGGTCAAGGTTGTCCTTATGGTCTTGGCAAGAAGGAACTCAAGAAATGGGCTAAATGTATGAAGAAGACTGCTCATGCTCATAAGCGGTCTGCGGAAGCCTATGCTTCTCAAACAGAGGCTGAGAATACAACTGCTTCTACTTCTGCCCCAAGAGCTGACGCTGAAAATCAACAACGGACTCGACAAGCCCCTTTTGATTTTACAGCCGCTGCTTCGCAGATCCAGGATGTACTAAATGCATTTGGTAAGTTTTCATTTTTAGTATGAGATACTAGCAAAACGTGACAATTTATGGTCTAGTATTCCAGTATGAGTTTAATGAAAACATTTTTTTGCAATTCGTAGGAGTACCAATCGACGTCGTCGAACTCTATGACGAATGGGGCAACACCAGCGCAAATTCGAACGCATCCAACGCTCAGGCGACCTCTACCGGAACTGGAACTCAAAATCAAGGAGGAACTCAGCAAAATTTGTCTGAGCAGCTCCAGCAAATGAATTTGGGCGGAGAATCTACAGGAGAGAACATCGCTGCGCCAAACGCAAGTGCTACTGCTAGCGTTTCTGCCTCTCTCGAGACTGCGACTACAACCGTTCCAGGGTCTTCTGAGGCTGAAGGAGAGGCTGGATGGACTTTGTTAGAAGCTGACAAGGTATGTCTTCTGAAGGTTTTTTCATTTGACTGAAAACACTTTCACGTTTTGTAAAGTTGAAATAATTATAATTTTCTGATTGTTTTCGCCGTAAATAACACTTTGCTTTTTAATGTGTTACATATAGAGTGTGGATAACACTAACAGATCAATTGATGTGAGCAACACAAACACCCCCACACCCAATCCCATTGTTTTGGATGGCACGACCCCAGCTGATACTATTCGTGAAATACCCATTAGAATTGAAACCTCCACCACAGCCACCGCTCCACCAACTGCTTCTACCACTAGTACATCTACAACGGACTCGGCAACGACCACCCCAACAGGACAAACTGGTCAAGGACCAGCAAGACCAATTTATCCAGCTCTCCCTGTGTTTCATCCCCAATTTCAACAAGTTGTGGATGGGATCACAAATGTCGTTGGAAACGTTACTCGCCGATACAGTCCAACAGCAGGATGGATTCCAAATCCGCCAACCTCGACTCCAGTTCCAACTCCACCAACTTCACTTCCTCAGCAAACTACACCTCCACAAGAATTGAATGAACAGATGATGATGACTCTGAATCAGCTCCTCAGCATGGGCTTTTCTAATCATGACGGTTGGCTTGCTCGTCTTGTCGCTTCGAAAAATGGGAACTTGGATGAAATCTTAAATTCCCTCTTCCCTGCCGGCAATTCTAGCAATTAATTGAATTAATCTAAGACGGGACGGACTGGTTGATGAATGATGATAATCCTTGAATTACATTACACTTTTAATTAGTATTCGCATTAAAATTCATCTCTATCGTAGTAAGAATAGTACGAAAGTAATTAAGTAATTGCGTTGTCCTTGTCGTGTTTTAATATAGTATTGGAGGAGGGTGGTGTTTGGTAGACTATCCAATTTTACAATTTACATGTGTTTTACACAATTTTGATTCATATAACTTCGGCGAAATGTTTAGATTCTTCGGCCACTGGTTGACTTTTGCATAATATTATTGGAAGAGTTGTAGTATCAATTATCAATGGATTCAATATTTATGAACTATACAAATGTAAATGTTTCATCTTCTACATGTCACAGGATGGATTTGACATGATTTATCACTACACTTTTATTGGTACTTGGATATAAGGTATAATTTACTCAATATTCATACTTATGCATTTGAGAAAGAAAATAAAAATATTATAAAAACTTTTTAAAACCCAAACCAGAATTTACACGAGTGTATTTATTCGCAAGTTGTGGTTATGCTGGAGTACAGTTCATACAGTCTGCTGAGCTTTTCAGTATGAGCATCCGATGGGCAGAGCCTGACATTAGACATCCAACAAGAAGAATGTACTGACTCCATTTGTATTTTCGGCTCTATAAGTTTTGAGACGACTCTATTTGGTGGAATTTGGGTGGATCCATAACCTCGGTTGCGGTGTAAAATGTCAAAGTAGTTAAAGGTGGAGGTTAAGATGGAATGGAATTCCTTGTAGACGGCTATAAAACCGTTTTATTCAATTAGCGGAATTTTTTTGGGACAAATCAGTACTAGTACTCATGCAGGGACTCAAGAATTCTCCGTTAAAGTTTGCAGCAGTTGAGTATTTTGAGTCTTCATTTATACTAGAATGTTTACATCCACGAACCAAAACATAAACATTTACTCCCTAAATTATGTAATGCAATGTTTTTGACCCATAATAAAAAAAAAATCATTTTAATCCGGCTTAGCTTAGCTAAAGGCAAGGTATTTTTCCAAGACGGTACTGCACTGTGGATTTTGCAAAACCTTGGAGTGGATATATAGGAAGAAGCACGAGCACCGACTTGAGAAATCATCATATAGCGCAGCATTACTTGGAGACCAAATTCTGAAATCAATACTTTCTTTCTGGGCTATCGCTATGGACTTAGGCTACGTTTTCTGCAATTCTTCTCGTTCATTCAGAGTTGGGTAATATTTGGGTGACTTCTTGGGAATAGTACTAGTGCAATGCAATGCAATGCAGGTAGTACATGTTTACATTACAGATACAACGCAGAGTAGCAGAGAAATGTTGTATCTTTTGTGTGTATTTTAGAGGTTTTAGAGCTCATACGTACGGTACAACATACTGTACAGTCGTACACAGACAGTAGTGATACATGATTGGCGTCAATAACAAAGTATAAATAGCGATTCAGCTGACTATGAAATAAAAAAATGATTATCGTTAGCAGTCAAAAAACTCACAGTCAGTCAACTTTTTGGTTTGAACGACAAGAGGAATAGTGAACCATCATACTATCATCTATAGTAATTAGTGTCGATAATTTCGTAACAATATTTTTTTAAGAGATTTATGTGAATTTGTGAGCTCATCATCCTATGAACTCTCACCTTAATTGTCAACTACCAGAGTAGTCTGCTGTCTGCTGCGTCTCCAAGCACATCAATTAATTTGGATTCGAGTACGGTTACAAAAGTCAACAGGAATTACAGTGCAGTGATGGGAATGGAACAGCTGAAATGTTAAAAGTTTGTGGAGGAACATATCATACCATAATGAACACTTCGTTACTGCCTGAAACCCTGATGCAGAATTCATGATCCAGATCATTTAATCTTCAATCGTTCGTTGGAGTTTATGACATGACATGGGAATTTAAGTGAAATGTACTACGACTACTGACTGACTTGTCTGTTGATTGATTGTGAGAGGAATAATAAAATTGAAGGTCACCTAGTTTTGCAAGTTTTGATATCTTATAAAACCACAACATATAGACAAGGCGACATAACGAAAGGACAACTGGAATCATTTATTTGCTTGCACTATATCTACTTGCCTGCAGGTCAGCCTCAGCCTATTGCATTACATTGGTTTCTCAAGTTTCAAGTTCAGAAACTACTTCCAAGTGAAACTTGCTGCACGTGGACTTTACTGGACGTCGTCTGTACTACTTAATTGCGTAATTTAATTACTATTAAAATTTATTAAGGGTAAAATCTTGAAGGAAATTATTTTAAATTCTCATGCTGATTTTATCATTTCTAACCTGAATATAACATTGAATCAAATTACAATTTCAGTGCTATTGATTGTCCAGTAGTGTAAACAATACTTACCACAACTAAGGAAAAATATGCCTTCAGATCAAGGTTCAGGAGTAGTTTCTGAGAAAACCAATGGTGTCAACGTCAACGGTAATGAAACAAAGAAGTCTAACGGAACAACGGAAATCACGGTAATTAAATGTGCAATGTGTGTTGGAATTTCGGCGTTACTACATGACATCAAGATAAAAATATAACATAAGCCAGATGCAAGAACTGAATTTGAAGAAATTGAATTCTCCATTTCCATTTTTTGTTTTCTTCACTAAAAAGTATTACTAAAACTATTATTGCGCATTACACTCGACAGAAACACATTACACATAAATTACGCCCCTTGTTGCACTGTGTGTGCGGTGAAAAGTTCTGACGACGAACTTGTCATCTGTAGCGTATGATAATCCTTCCGGAAAAATCATTGCTAAAATCAGATAATAAAACGTCCGTGCTATCTCGGATATGCGTATACATATGTACAAATTGTAGCTTGGGGGATAACTGAACTCTATATTTTAAGATGAATTGAATGCCAACCAGTAGTAGTCTAGTAGTAGATTATTCGGAATCAAATACGGCACATATTGAATTGAAATGTCAGATCTCGAACCTCCACAACTCTTGCCAGTTCGCATTTAGAGATAGATAACCAGCTGCAATGTAAATGAGTCCATGTTACCTTCACAATTTAAACCTTAAATATTAAGCCAAATCGCTATCATTTAATGAGGTTATGATTATGATATTACAAATAGCTTTTAAAAATATTTTTGATAACCATGTATAGCGAGCGGCAACCCAATACTACTCAAAGACTCGAGAGCAAATTATACATTATAGAAAGTATTAAATCCTTGCTACTGATACTGATTGACAATGCGGTCCGGTCATTAGCAAAAGTACACATACCTATTTCTGGCAAATAACATCACTTATCTTCTTTATTTGCAGGGTACCAAATTGTTTGATCCGCCAATACAGTTTGCCCAAAAGGCCCACGTGAAATCTTTCGAAGCTTACAAAACTAACTACAAAAAGTCAATTGAAGACCCAGAAGGATTTTGGAACAATATCGCGAAGCAGTTTCATTTCGAAAAATCTCAGCCCGACGGTTCAAAATTTTTTGACTATAACTTTGATATTAAGAAAGGACCTGTTTTCATCAAACTCCTGGAAGGAGCCAAAACTAATGTTTGTTATAATGTTCTGGATCACAATATCAAAACCAAAGGTCTCCGGGATAACATCGCTTTCTACTGGTATAATCACCTTTATCAATTGAATTAACATTCGGAACTCAAATCTAGGAGTTAGTAATGTTTTTATTATTTTCCCAGGGAAGGAAATGATCCGGACGATTCGGGGAAAATTACTTACGGTGAGTTTTAAAAATTCTTAAAAATTATATATTTACACTATTATAATCGGATTCGAAACTTTGAGCTAGCTTTTATCTCAGCATTTTGTTTTTGTGTACAGGAGAGTTACTGCAAGAAGTTTGTAAATTTTCAAATGTACTTAAAAGTTTGGGTGTGAAGAAAGGTGATCGTGTTGGCGTCTATATGCCCATGTGAGCTCAGCCTTAATCATCCAATAAATAATGCAGAGTCTGAGTCGCTGATAATAATGTTTGTATTTATTTAGGATTCTGGAAGTTGCGGTGGCCATGCTAAGTTGTGCAAGAATCGGTGCTATACATTCCGTGGTGGTGCGTTAAGTATTTGAATTTATTTCTACAAATAAGATTCAATTTTTGCATTTCTCATTTCAAATATTCAAACAAGTAAGCCATTAAAAATCTGTCTTTGTCTCATAGTTTGGTGGCTTCTCTGCGGACTCCCTTGGTGAACGTATGGCGGCGGCGAAATGCAATGTCCTTATTACTGCGGATGGCGTGTGGCGTGGAGATAAGATCATTCATTTGAAGGAAATAACTGACCAGGTAAATTAATTATGTTCCCAAACATTTTTACGTGACTGCTATTCAAAAACTTCACACGTCAAGAAACACGTCTACTTATTCTGGTGGTTTATATCTTTTTCATATACTAGGCTTTGGAGAAATGTAAGGAGAAAAATCATAATGTTGAACACTGCATTGTCATAAGCCATTTGCAACGATTGGCAATTAATAAGAAGCGTGGCGAAACGTCAGACGAGTCACCAACCAAGAAGAAGCAATATGATTACAAAGTATATTTTAATTTCTTTATATTTGAGAAAAGTGGCGAAAGTCTATGAAAGTCAAACTTCATAATCTAGGCCCCCTTCGAAGCCGGAAGAGACAAGTGGTACCATGAGCTAATGGCACCTGCAAGCGATGTCTGTCAACCGGAATGGATGGATTCTGAGGATCCCCTTTTCATGCTCTACACGAGGTGTGTGAATGTGATTGCGAATATGTTAAACATTGTATTGTTAGAATTTTTTCGATTTACTATTTGTTTGTTTTTTTTAAAAAAAAGTGGGTCAACAGGACCGCCGAAGGGTGTACTGCATACGACCGCTGGCTATCTGATATATGCAGCCACTACTTTCAAAAATGTTTTTGACTATCATCCTGGTGATGTTTACTGGTGCACGGCAGATGTGGGATGGATTACAGGACATACTTATTTGTTGTACGGGCCGCTGGCTAATGGAGCTACTTCCATTGTGGTACGAAAGAGTTGTTAAATGTAATCGTAATTATCATTATCCAGTGCATTATTTAAGAACATCGCGTTGTTAAGAACGGTTACTGGACTTGGGATAACATTTAATTGTGTAAAGCTATGACTCTGACTTTATTTCAATTCTTTAGTTCGAAGGCACGCCCTTCTATCCTGATAATTCAAGATTTTGGGCCGTGATTGAAAAGTATAAGGTCAACCAATTCTACACAGCACCTACTGCTATCCGCTCACTCATGAAATTCGGAAATGGGCCTGTGGAGAAGTGAGTCCAATTGGTTCTAGCTAATCTTTAGTTGTTTGGTTACATATTTGATAATTCCCCCGTGTCTGACTAATTTGTTTGTACTTTCATTTTCAGATACAATCGCGACTCGTTGAAAGTGTTGGGTACTGTCGGTGAGCTACGATAACAACTTATTTTACATCTTAGAGTAAATCGACAGCTCCTTAAATCCGGAACAAGTTTCTCCACAAAATGTATGACTGAATTTTGTTGGCACTTCCCCCGGATGAGTCGATGAGTGTCATGCTGTCATGTGTCCAGTGTACCGAAATGTCGCATTTTATCACGTTAATGACTATTTCTATGGACATTTTTGCTTTAGGAGAACCGATAAATCCGGAAGCGTGGTTATGGTATCATCGCGTCGTTGGAAATGGAAAATGTCCAATAGTGGATACATTCTGGCAAACCGAGACGGGAGGTCATGTTATTACTCCGTTACCTGGTGCAACACCTACGAAGCCAGGCTCCGCAGTAAGTTTTTTTTTATTTTATTGCTTCTAGAAGTTTTCAGCTTTCACCAAAACAATCAATTATACGCTTATGACTGCTTGTATTAAGTCTAATATGTAAACTTTTACATCAGACATTCCCATTTTACGGGGTTGTTCCAACATTGCTAACTGAAGAGGGCAAAGTAATTGAAGGAGCTGGTGAAGGATATTTGACGTTTTCTCAACCTTGGCCCGGAATCATGAGAACATTGTATGGTGATCATGGCAGATTTGAAACAACATATTTTACGAAGTTTCCAGGATTTTATTGCACTGGCGATGGTAAGAGCTTCAAACGTTGTTGTGACGAGACGAAAATATTTGGTTACGCAATCATATAAAACTTTAGGTGCTAAGCGAGACGAGGATGGGTACATATTTATCACTGGTCGGGTGGATGATATGTTGAATGTATCAGGTCATCTGTTGAGCACTGCTCAAGTGGAATCAGCTCTGATTGAGCATAAAGGTGAGTGAAGTGGTAATAGTATAATTCTAGAAATTGCTAACAAACAGTAGCACAATTACATTTTCTCATTCAAATTGACCAACACCTTGATTTTAAATCATAGCCGTCGCGGAGTCTGCAGCTGTTGCTATGCACCATGAAGTTAAAGGCGAAGCCGTTTATTGTTTCGTGACTTTAAGGTTCGCTAGCTATTCTCTTTTATATTGGTTAATTATTTCAGCTTCGAGTGTATAACTTTCATTGTTGCATACAGGGATGGTTTTGAGTTCAATAAGACTCTCGTCTCCGAACTTAAGACCAAAGGTGAGTGATTAATAACTAATCACCCTGAAGATCGGATTTATTGGTAACGACGACTGATAAATTAAATTACTCCAATTTTTACAATAGTTCGAGAGAAGATTGGGGCTTTTGCATCACCAGAAGTAATACAATTGGCACCAGCGCTACCAAAAACAAGGTCGGGGAAAATAATGCGCAGAATTTTGCGCAAAATTGCTGCAGGGGAGAAAGATTTCGGTGACATTTCTACATTGGCAGACGAAAGTGTGATTCAATTACTCCTGGAAAACAAACCCAACGCTTCGAATTGAAGTCAAAACTCAGAAGTCGATCCTATCACACACAATATATTCATAGTAAAAAAAATAGCCAGACCCAGTTAATAGATTTAAAAGCACAAGTTGTTAAACAATACGGTTGGTGGTGCAATGAAATTCGGACGAGACGAACGAAGGTAGGAGTTTTGAATTTGAAATATTACAACAGGGGTTTCATGTACTGTAAACGTTTCCACAAACGTTTCGTACGTCTATTCAATGCACACATCGAGATAATGGATCTAGGTGATGTGCATTTCGAACAAACGACCAGTCTTTTAATGATTCATCCGAAATTCTTCCGTAATACCAACCAACAACCGTGACTAGCGACTAGCGACATCACACATCATTCTGCTATTAGCCAGGAATCTCGCAAGCGTATGTGTACAACCGTATAAGTGTGAAGTTCCACTCAAGTTCGATGTTCGCTTCACTCTTTAGTAATAACGGTTATGCCGTGTAGATTACAGTTAAAATAAGTTAACATATTTTTAGACTCTCAGAAACACAAAATCTATGCATGCCAGAGTACGTATTTACGAATTAGAACTTTTAATAGGAAAACTGCATGTGTACACTGCACAGCTATATATACTGGATTTTAGATACTCCAGCAAAGAAAATGTTTTAATTTTTGACTGTAGTTTCACCGGTATTTTATTGTAAAGTAACTCTTAAATAGATTTAAGTCATGAAAGTATTGTATTAATTGGATTGTGATTAATCTCCGCGCTTCGACATGGAATTTAAAAGGATGCAAGCCTTGTGTGAAACATATCAACTAGTCTGTAGGAGAGAAGAACCGGTTTATCAAAGTGTAAATTTGTTTGTGTTAGCCAATGTCTTCTTAGCACTTAATTTCCAAACTCAATTAGCAATATGAAATGTAACTATTTTTGAATGATATTATGTTGTGTAGTCCTGTCAATTACTCAAATAAACCCATCAGCTATTCCGACCGGGTTGTCGGATAATGTGCTTCTATTAGGCAGACACAGTGGAAACAAGTGTAAATGTGTATTTCGTTATCGTTATCCTCCACTGAAAGCGTTATTTTGTTGCACCTGTCGGATCTAAATATAATATCTCGTTTTCTCACTGTTACTGCTGCATTCTCTGATTCAGCCAAGTTCTGATCATACTCGCACCAATATTAAGTTTCGATCAGATCATGTATGGAATACCGGTTAGATTTCATAAACCCCTCACTTAAGCTGACGAATTCGCATTTGCATCATGCAATCCCAATTCATGTAAATATTTGTTCTCAACGATTATACCATTATATCTAACTTGTGCTTGAACGTTCGGCACGGGTCCACCTTTCTGGTATTGTTGAAAACTCCACGGGAGTGTGCAGGTAATGAGAAGAGTGTATGAAATATTGTGATTCTGATCAAAATTCCTGAATATAATTGAACTTGGCAAATGAACAATTAAGTCTTTAAAAAAGTATCGTAATTAGAATAGAACTTTCACAGCGACTGCCTACTTCGGTCCACATCAGGATTCAGGAAGCTACTTCCACACACATTCCACGATTTATTGTTTCTCCCTCACTTACGCTGCTAGTCCAATGTTGTAGGCCTTCCCATTCGAATTATGAATCGGAAGAGTAACTGGGTCAGATATACACCACTCATACCATACATTAGCTTTTGTGGACTTCCTCCAGAAGCTCGCAGTCACAGTATCAGATTCCCTGAGATAAGCCGGTTCCTAATTTTGAACAAGAACAACTGATTAGATGTCTTATCCATTCCCAGAAGGTCCGAATGGATTGCTGTGTAATTATGATTTTACCCGAACAGGAAAGTACATTGGGAACCAACTAAACATTCCTGGTGAATGAGTGTCGGGATGTGTACTCATTAAAACGTTCCCAAATAAGTTTGATTCAAAGTATCCTGCAAATCCATGGAACACACAGTCCTGCTCAACATTGAACGAGCGTGTACCATAACGATCATTGTCCTTCACTGAGTCTGTAATTTGTAAATACAATTGACATTTAAATGTTATATTAGATAATTTCTACACAAAATATAATTCCTAGTTTCACTTATTTTTAAAAACTAAATAATATCAACAATAATTACCGTTATTCGGATGTTCGAACGTGAATAGAGCCTGTGGTTGAGCAATAAGATATTTGTTGTGCATATGGACGACATATGGGGTTTCAAAATGGGAGTTGGGACATTTATCCGCATCTCGATGTCCTTTGACTTCGGAATACAACTTTGGAGACATGATTGGTGCAATGTATGATGTATAAGATTTGGGAATCATAATTCCGTCCGCTAAAAATAAAACAATTAAATGTGGTTATTTCGACTTTTTCGTTCGTGAAAACAATAAACGTTACAATGCAAAATAATAAAACCACAACGGTCTAGTCAATATGATACTACGGTAAAAGGATCAGTTTGAACATAATGGAATTTACATTTTGGTTTTATCCTTACCTTTAAGAAATGTCTGAGCACCGTCTAAGCACTCCGGAGAAAGTTCGTTATCGCCAAATGAGCCCAGTAGCTCCGACACCATCAAGTCAGCTTTCTCTGGTGCATCCCAAACTCGCATGTCGGTAAAAACGATAGTGATATCCTCATCTATCCAAGCACGCTCTTTAAGATGAAGTAATGTGTTCACAGCATTCGAGTTCTTTTCGATTGCATATATTCGAATTTTTCGGTGAGCCTTAGATGCAGCATTTATGGAAGCCACAACTAATGGTCCCCTTCCAGCCCCAACTATCATCACAACCCTGTCAGGTGAATAAAAACAGTTTTACTGGGGGTCAATTGCTTTGCCTGGTCACTGAGAAACTGAGATATCTTACAGAGGTCTCTCGCTATCCTTCTCTTCGTTCTTAGTCAACAGTGCTTCATAAATAGCAGTCTCGTATAAGTCATATTTGATTGGGTCCTTCTCAAATACTTCATATGTATGAGATTCAAGATTATCCATCAATGGTTGAAGCGGACACTGTAAGTAATCCTCGTAACCTCTAGAGAAATTAGCAAGGACGTTGTCATCTCCGCTTTCTTCTTCTCTCTGCATATTATGACAGGTATTATAGTTCCAACATCAAGTTCTCAAAGTTACAAAATAAAATAACGATATTACGCTAAAGGTAACCGTACCAAATTATTCCATATAAAATCAATATATTGTTTGTAGTATTTGAGGTCTTCATTAAAACCGGAGGCATTTATAACGACTTGTGCTCCAATCCCAAAAAACCTTCTGATAATTGATTGATGCGGCTTTGATAAAACAGGGAATCCTTTTTGATTTGTTGTGAAAACATCTGAAATAAGTTCACGATTAGAAAAATCTTACGTATATCTCGCATTACAAAATCGATTTTTTTAAAGACATACCCGGACTAATAAAAACGGCCTTAACTGGTTCTCCTAACCATCGAGCAATTTCCTTCTCGGTTGGAACATCGGCCATGAGTTCCAAAACCGGAAAAACTTTTTTTTCATGGTTGCACAGACTCCGAATTTTATGCCAACTAATCAGAGAAGGAAGTTGTTTGAGTAAACTTATGAAATGAGAATGCTTCAACGTAATTTTGTACTCAATTTGACGTACCAATGCCACGGTTTCGTGTACAGTGTGTTCCCCGGTGAAAGTTCTTCGGTATTGTGCAGTGTGTCCGCTCCCATTGGAACTTTTACCCAAAACTGGAATGATTATAAGAATTCATTGCCATATAAACTTTAGATAAATCCGCCCTAAGCAGGGCCACATCTAATTCTTCAAAATTTTGAATTGTTCAATATTGGGAGAGTATTACCAAAGCAAAATTAAGGTGGAAATTTGAAATTTTTCGATTTCCTAAATGGGGTATACGTATAGTTTGTATGAAAATTTTACATGTATCCTGTTGAATTGGTTGACACTTAAAAAAATGAAATCTGAATCTGAATCGTAATTTCCTTTTTTCCAATTATAAAAACTTGTTAGAAGCAGTGTGTTTCAACAAAATATTGTGCGACTTCTCTGTTTCTTTGTTCAAAAATTGAGTTAAAATGTGTGTCGGGGTAAAATGACACAGTGACAAAAGTATTATGTTATGTACTTCAAAAAAGCAAATATTACTACTCGTAGCACTGAGAAACCCAGTGACATCGAAAGTTTCACTACGGCTGAAAGAAAGTACGCTCACATAAGGCATTCCTTCCCATAGGGGTATACTTTGCATCTACTAACTTTTACATTTGCATGCCGCTAGTCAATTTTGAGTTCAATTTATGAGGACCGTCGAACCGAAAATTGTATACTCCCACTCCCATTAAAGCTTGTACACAACAAAAAATCTTAAGTATATCCCTCCTTCCCTCCTTGTGATAGTTTTAATTCAAAAGCCTCCGAACCGAAAACAACTCATTTCTGACGAATCTGAAGAGATGTTGTTTTGTAAACAAGGCAATTCGAGCTTTCCGTACTGGAAAACTTAAAAT
>JAQGCB010000487.1:0-21682 GCA_034698835.1 Protaphorura tricampata
AAAGAATGTATAAAATAAAATTAATTAATTGCCCGCAAGGGTCCCCTTTTAAAATGATAATTAACGGAAAATCTTTTAATTCTTTCAAACCAAGGCGGATCGGACACAGGGTGGTCGTTTAAAATTAAAATAGGTAATGATTTGTCATTTTGATGGGAGACATGAATTATTGCCCAGATCGAATTATTCTAATGTTCACATTAGTAGGTCCATGCATAGCATAGCCTTGAGAGACAAGACAGGACAGTAACACTTGTTTTCAGTTGAGAAGAAAACGAGTGTACTATTCATTTGCTTAGACGCCCCTGGAGAGAGATTTATGCCAAGTTTACTACATACCGTTCTCTGTAATTGACTGTTGAAGAAAACTAAGAACCAGTATTGTATTGTCCAAGTGTGCAAGAGGATCATTTCATAAGTTTTTAGACTCTGTCGGTTTCTCAGATTATGTCTATTGTAACATTTGACTCATTTGAGTTTATGGAAACGAAACGTTATAATATAATAACACTAAAAAAGACATCAATTCAAAACCTTCTGAAATAATAAACAGAATATTTGATGCACTCGAATACCCACAATTTACTCATATGGGTTGAATTAAATTTTAATTTTGAGAAATGTCATAACGTGTTTATCTCACGCCTTAAGACTTTAAGAAAATAAATAAAAAAAGAAAGACAGGTAAGCACACAACCATTCACTCTGTATTTTCTATTCGCATCCAACCATGACAGACAGATAAAAAGAATGAAGGACAATAATGTTCAATGAGTTGACTGACGAACAAACGCACCTTTCCCAGTATAAGCAGTCGTCACATGTGGTTTTCTCACCAATTTCCTTGGACTAAAAAGTCTTTTCTTAGGAGTTGGAGTCGGAGTCATTTTAGTTCTCATTTTTAAGGTTCTCCTGGAGAGAGGCGTCGTCATACTGAAAGGGAGGGCATGACCTCGGAGTGGGGTAGAGATGCAACCCTCATCATTTCTTTTTTTACTTTTACTCTCCTCGTTATTCCCATCAAAATCCTTTCGTGAAAAAGGAATGTCACTGTTGTTAGTTATTTTGATGTTTGTTAGAGTTTGGGGATCGGGTACGATGGGTCTGGGTCTAGTGCAGGTCGGGGAAGAATTTGGTTCACACGGTAAAATCTCGTGGGAATTCCGTGTGTCATTTTTGGAGGGGTAATTAGCATTCTTATGATCCGTGTCCTCATCTTCGTCGTCAAGTCTCTCTAAAACTGGAACGGTTTTTTGACTTGGGTTTTGAGGGACGAAGCTTGAAGAGTCTGTGTTGCCGTCAACAATCGTAGGCATATCACACTCCCTATTACTTTCCTCTTCCTCGTCGTCTTTATAATGATGGACCAAAGAGGATGATGAAGATGAAGATGAAGGGTGTGGAGAGGCACGTTCATTCTCAGTCGGTATTTTCTCAAAGGACTCATAACCCAAGGGTACTTCGGCCTCTTTTAATTTCCCAAACACCGCCGGAGTCACGAGAGACCCTTCGGCATCATCAAAATTGACTTTGACAGGTATTTCTGTCGATAGCTCAGCATCAGGGTTGAGTTGGGCGGTCGTCGTTGTCGTATAACTCAAATTGTCACAGTTTTGATCTAAATTGGAATCCCTGCTGCAACGAAATTCCTCAACATTGTTGTTGTTACAGGGTAGTCGACGACAACTATTGTTGTCACTCAAGATGGACGATGTTTCAGTGTCTTCTTGAATGATAGGGAGGAGTGTAGATTCATTCGGAGTGGGTAAAAAAGCACCGATATTTTTAAAATTCCTCCAACGAATTGCACGACCTTCGAGATCACAAATTAGTTTGGACAGTGGGCTATTTCTCCCACTACTACTACTATTACTACTGCTACTCGTATTACTACTACTACTCTCACTGTTCAATAGAAAATTTTGACTAATTTCTTTCAATCGATCTTCAGTCCAATGGGTACGTAAAACACTTGAGATATTTTTCTCTTCTGGACTATAATGTTCATCCTCTTCTTCTGGGAGATTTGGTAAACAATCATGATAATATTTTTTCAAAAATCTGTTCAAACGTTCAGTTTGATTTCGTATTCGTTCTAATTTACGAAGTTCACTTCGTTTTAGTGTTAATTTTTTTGCACAGCGAATGGTTGGAATGACTGATGTGGCGGATGGGATTGTAGCAAAAGAGATAGATTTTTCTAAGAATTGTGGGTCTGTTAAATCATGGGGAAATGCATCGGTTGATTTGTTAGCAACGTTATGAATACTCTTGAATGGCGGACGCCCTTGTGGTATGCGATTCGTCGGAACCACAGTTGCCGTTGGAGCAATGCTAGCAACACTTTCCCCGTTAATTTTGACAATTCCACTTTTTCCTCTTCTGGGTAAAGTGGAACTTTTCATTGGAGATAAGGCGAAAGCTGCATATTTCTTGGAACTGTCGTGATCCCTATTCACACCAAATCCTCTACTACGACTCCCATTGCTACTCGTAGAGCTAGTCGTCGAACTACTGCTCAGTGAATTTGAGTATTTAAAATCAAAATATTTAGCAGCCAAATTCTTTCTCCTTTTATCTGCCGAGGCTAATGAGGTTGTTCTTAGAAGGGCCGTCGATGTTTTAAGATGTCGATTGTGTGCTTGACGAATGATTTCATTGGTTGAATTTGTTCTTGTCGAATCTTTGGAAACATTTTCTAGGGATTTTGCTCGAGTTGGAAGTGAAGAATAATCTTTGGACAATGGCAAGATTTTACCGCTGTTGCTTTTTGGATCACTATTATTGTTATTATTATTCCCTGGATTTTCCTGTAACATACGTTCGTATTGTTTGACAATTGCGAGTGGAAGTTGGTCCAGACTCATGTAGAGAAGTGATTTGCTATCACAACCACTACCGTCTCCATCATTATTAGCGTTATGAGTCGGTGTTCGTGGTGGTGGCGGCAGGGAGCAATTAGCTGTACAGGTGGTGGTACAACTTTTACGACCGATGTCATGAGGTCGAGTTTTCAACCCATTCCATGTACCTGGACTATTGATGTTTGGAACTAAGCACCGGTGTTTGCAATATTGAGGTGAACTATTACTATCCTCTGTCGTAGTCACTTTATAACCATCAATTAATTCAGTCTCACGGACTCCAATGTTATTCCTACCGCTACTCACATTGTTATTGTTATTCGTCTCAGAAGTGCCGAGGAGTTTACGACGTTTCCTTAATGACTTTGTTGAGTTACTCCGACGATCCTCCCGTGCAACGGCCCACTTCAGCATTCCTGTGAACATATTCAAATGGGAACATTGAAATACTTTCTACATATTTAATTATTGACCATAATTTGTAATGCACTTGTAAAATTCAAAGTGGATTGGGAAATAGTCGACCCATTTCATACGAAGTCATTAAAGTGACAGAATTTCACGATATGTTTTATAAGAACGGTCTGAATCACTGAATCAATGTCAGATTTTAACCAAAAAATGATTTGCTAATTACTAATTGTGAAGTATTAGATGACAGCACGCCTAAAGGGGTAAAGTTAGAATTCCTACCTTTTCCAAGAATTGAACCTGTCATTATGCAGACGAGTTCTTTGGTTATCAAGTATTTTGTGGACTTTATTTAGATCTCAAGGTTTGACTTTTTATATGATAAGCTGCGATGATTTCTCGATAGAAAATACAGCACACATCGTACGATCGAAAATATGTTGTAATTAAGTTCTACAAATCCACAGTTAGGTTAGAAATGTATTTTGAGCAAAATTCTACTGAACACATCTACCTGTTTCCCACAGGTTTCCCGTCGGCTATTAATGTATTACGTTTACGGCAGTATTTCACGATTTCACCCTCTCAAAACCTAACCATAAACCATTCCAGTCATTACGTTGAAACCATGCGGTTTCTTTCACGGTTTCATGCCTCTGCTAGGTCTGTCTATGTAATGTCTTGAGTCTTGAGACCCGAGACTGCCTTACCTTTGATATTGTACTTGCTTCTTGCTAATTATGCACGGAATCACGTTTTTATGTCTTTAAATTCACAAGGACAGGTGAGTGCCAGGCAGGGATAAAATAAATGTGATGGTCTGCCTTGGTTGGCATGCATGGCTGATGCCGTGAGAAGTTAGTTCTCTTTGGCTTTCTACTCCAAGCATGCATGGGAATCTGATTGGCTCTAATACCTTTGGTGGTACAACAAGAGAGCTAGAGCTCAAACTTTTGTACTCCGACGTGTATTGTTCATGTTTGCATCATACAAAAGATACTGATTGTATAATTTTAAACCAGGTAAGTAGGTAGACATTAGACGTGCAGTAAAGTTTGTGTAAGGGAAAAAAACTTTCAAACCGAAACCTCAGGGAAGGCGTCGCAGCAGGTAAAAAAAATATGAGAGGCTAGGCCGACAACTCAAGCTCAAGCTCGGAGCACTGCACTCCACTGCTCTTAAAATCGATTTGTGCTCAATTACCGTCCACCTAGGTCGTGCCTCACTTTGTAACGGTCACTTTTGAGTTCTGGAGGGTAACTTGAGGCTAAATATGGATATGTACCTGTACACCAGAAATTGATTACAAATTCAGCAAAAATTGATTAGTTTTGAAACAATGGAGCAGTGGTTCGATTACTGTAATGCATGACACCTGAACACAATGGAAATTAGATTGAAACTGACACCATACGAATTGAATGAAATCGTCCGGGCGGGTAACATCTCGGGGTGGTGGTGGTGGTGGTGACAACAACTGCCACTTCTTCTCCTATATTTTTTTCTATCCCAAGCCGGTTACATTTTCATTTAAGCCAAGCAGGTTTGTGGCGTATAACCTATAACCCTACTCCTATTTGCATGATACTCCTTTATCACACTTTGGGATCAATCCTCAAAAAGCCGGACCGGATCGATGTGCAGTGTGCAATGTGCACCAGGCAGCATGTGTCACTTTTACTTTACAACTCTTGGACGTCCTGTCATGTCAGTCTCAGTATTCTACTATGATGGTTTCATTTTTTCACAGACAATACACTACTGCCAGTAACCTTCCACCCGAAAGAACATTGTTTTTTCGTCAGTTTCGTTTTTTCAAAAGTTTTTGAATAGTACGACCGGCGCATCGCCTAATTTCTATCAGCTGGACACAAACGCAACGGAAGATTTGACAGTGTGCGTGCCGATGCCGATAGACGTATTGTTTAAAACTCCGACGACCTAACTTTTTTTTTCATTCAAAATTTGAATTAGAGTTATGTAGCTTATCGTTTTTTCGGTTCATTCATTCACGAGCCATGTAATTATTTCATCTATCATTCCTCAGATCAGATCGTTCTTTTAGCCCCAACTGTGCCTAAGAAATGAAGGAGAAACATTTCAACATGACTTCTGACTTTGACTGGTAAAAACCATTCCCGTTATCTACGGCGGAAATGGAGCACACGTATGTATATGATGTACAATGTGCATGGCATTGAACCCGGCGTGGTGCTTCCTTATCAGGCGGCACGGCACGCGTCCAATCTTACTTCCGACTGGTTTTCGTTTAATAATCAGAGCATCTGTTGTTCTTTTTACTCATCCAACGCATGCTAATTAACTCAAATACTCATATCGCAAAATAATATTAATGTGATGGGCGGGTAAAACCGATGCATGGTCCTGATGAACTATTAAGTTACCTTTGAATAGCATTTTTTGGAAGAGCACCCACACCCACGCAATCAACGGGCATTTAAACGGACACTTTTAGAATTCAAAACTTGCAAAACTGTGGTCGGCTAAAGTCGAGTCGACCTAAAAGAATCTTCTCGACAGAAACGTTTGTGTGACTGTTGCACATGCACAGAGAAAACCGAAACATGGAATTTTCACTCAAACTTTCAAACCGTCGTCCTTTCTTAAGTAAACTGACTGGGTTAACTTTCCTGAGCAGAATGTGAAACTTGTCTGGCACTACTTACTGAGACACCACGTTGAATTTGAATTGCATGCATAGATTTAGTAGTTGACTTGTGAGAAATGCTTGAATGCTTATGTACTTTATTTTCTAAGCGTGCTTGCATATCCTGTGGGCTAATATAATGGGATGAGATGGGATGGCATGGCATGACTGAAGCTCAGGTAAGTTAAGTACTTTCACATACATCTTTGCGTGAGGTCTTCCTTCAACCCTTTTTTCCCATACCATCCCATGTTACAAATGTAGGGATACATTCTGAACATTCTGAAGCGTGCATATCTTATGAGATGAGATGAGTCCGGAGGCTGCTGTGCTCAGTCCGTGCTGTATCTTTCTATCTTTGGATGCTTGAGCACATTGTAAAAGTTGAAATGTTAGAAGAAGAAGGGAAGGGATGAGCGCCTTAAGAAAAGGCTAAGTTAGGAATTCAGGGCCCTAAGGGCATCATTTAACGTTTTTTTATTAACGTCTATTAAGGAGAAGGCAGGGTTAGTCGCCGGGCGGCATATAAATAAAAACATCCAAAACTCGCCCATGCCCATCACGACGGACCGATGAACCGAATAAAAAAATGACGAGTTTACGAGGGAACCGAATGATCTGATTTTTAGCAATTAGTGAAAGAAATATGCAACAGATTTCATTTCTAAAAGTTGCAGCATCCAAGCAATGTTGGCAAATATAATTTACGCCCAGTGTTTTGGTATTTAACATTTGTTATACTTCTCCGGGCTCGGGTACTGTTAAGAATATCTCGGATTTAATTTGAAAGTTCCCATTATGAACTAATGCGCCCGTGTCTGAGTAAATCTTAATTAGTAAAAGTCTGAATAATATAAAGCAGGAGAAAAATTCAGACAATGTGGATCAATCCCTTGTAATCTTAGCAAAAGAGGGCAAGTGCAAGTACTACAGGTCATCCATTTCTTCGTTAATATTATGTAATATTTATACGGAAGGCGTATGTCTGTATGCCATCCACGATGCTATGCTCCCAACCATGAATGTATTAAAAATTAGATGAGATGAGAGATGAAAAGAGATTTTTCATTTTGATGAGGCTTTAATCATACCTTATAAATCCACAAGAGTAATTGGATGTGGGAAGCATACACTCTAAAGGTCACTAACTAAACTCCACCACTTCACTCAAACCTTTGACTTCAAAATGGTCATTCAAAATAATACAAAAAGAACAGCCAAATCCTTTAGCGTGATTTTACTGGTATTAGTATTGTTGTTTACCGTTGTTGTGATTCAAGGCAGACACTACGTACAAACTACACAATACACATTGACATGATTTTATGACTCGAGTGAATGGCGTGCAAAGTTTATTACAGGTACACACTAGACACTCACTCCTGACAGGTAATGCACACTAACATGAAATGTGATTGTGTGTGTACTTTGTCACAAATATGTAATGTATGTATAAGGTTGTACTAAAATATCCGGGTGTTTTGTACTCAAGACCCTACAACTGTCATAAAACTTGTCCGGTGAATGACGGAAGGAAATTGGGGCACAATAATAGCTCCACACCACACACACGAACCGTCGACACAAGATAATAAACTGGACTGACACTAAATCCGGACAAATGAAACGAATAAAATCACGGAAACGGAAGCAACCTGGCGATAAAAATCGGGCTAGTTGACTGAGGTAAATAATGTTCGGGCCAAGTCAGTCGGTCATGGGTAAAAATGACAATGACAATGCCGGGGGGAAATAAAGAGCTCCTTCCTGTTTCAATTTAATTCGATTCCGCAAAAGGTTGTAAAAATCGGTTCGGTGTTCGGTGTTGCAGGATAGGTTTTTCAGGGACGAATGAGATGATTGCTCCGTAGACCGCACTATGTTATTAAAACTGTTCGTAGCCGGCAAAAAAAAAGTAAGGGACTCTACTCCACTCACACCATGATCCAGATCCGAATCTGGTAATTTAAAATAGAACTTTAAGGGAGGGAACGGATCTTTGGACGACTTTCCTTCCAGATTTCAATTCACAGACTCACCTGGATGGACCAACCGTCCCTTTTACTACTTACTGCTTGTACTGTTGTACTTATTTTTTCAGGTACACATTACAGAGAAAATGCACAACACGTACGAGCGCAGTGCAGTGTACCAAGTACCAGTACGTCTTAAGCACCCGGGTTCTCCCTGGCTGACTATTATGCTGTAGGTACTTGGTATTTTTTTAACGTGCCATGTAAATTGTTCTGGACCGCACACAAAACCTTGTTGCATACCAGAGAAAGAGATAAAACAAGGACTCGGTATTTGTGCCTCCCTGCATTGCATGTAAAAAAAAGTACGTACGAGTGACTGAAGGGATCTCATGTCTTAACGACAACTAACTCAGAGACACCCTTCAACCCTTTTCCTGCTTGTTTAGAGTACAATTAATTCTAAAGCCCTTATGACTTTGTTCAGTCCTCTACTGGTTAGTTAGCATGTAAACGTCACATTCTTTCATTCTTTGTTTTTACATTCTTGTGTCACACAAGATTTCATTTTTTTTCTCGGCTCGTAGAAATAGAGTGTAGGGTGGTGATCAAATTTCTCACGAGGGAGTGTTCTCAGTTGCTTCTTACGTGTTGCTTTAAAAATTGTCGAGTTGCTAAAAATAAGGCCTTCCAAATACTAGCAACAGTTTCCCTAGTATTAGAGACATTTCCAAATATCAGCGAATTTATTATAAAAGTATAGGTTTCCATTCTAGGTGTTTACATTTTGCAAATACACTTGAACGAGAAACCCATTGTCATAAAATCATTTTGGAGTATTGATCTAGAACGGAATGCCACGTAAAAATGCAATCGTACGAAAGTCATATCAGATGTAAAATTATTGATTTGTTCTAAGCCTGAGCCATGTGACTTCAAAGGAGTAATCGCAAGACATTTCCAAAGTGATTTCTGCGCGCCTTGGAAAAATCCACTAAATTCTACAAAAAGCAGGGTAAACAAATTCCGTTGTTGACACTAAAAAGGGAGCGGTTTTAGGGGGCACCCTGCGTGGCAGCTTTCCGTAGAAGATGAATTTAAAGTCCTCGTCCTCGTTTGGACAGAAATAGTTCTCAAACATTCCTTTGGAAACAAATTCTGAAGAATTTAAAATGTTCTGTACGGTTTACGTATAATGTCACGTCGTAGAGCAAACAGGACAATGTGTACATGTTCCAAAAATTCCCAAATCACCTGGTTAGGGGAATAACATTTAAAGGGTGACCTTTATTTTCTTTAAAGGGACCCAAATGTTTCTCTTTTTTGTCGCGTGTTCGCTCTCTTTTTGTTACAGTTTGCAACGGTAGTGTTCGTAAGAAAGGAAACTCGTATCTAAGAACATGTGAAATGCATATCCTTCCAGCGAAAGAATAAATCCGGTGGTGAAAAAGAAAGCTGTTGGGACGAAATCCGAGCTTCCGAACTCCAGAAGAAGTTCGGAAAAGGTTTCCCACCGTCTGCTCAGGTACAACTTGAACTTGGCACGGGTCCTTTAAAATATAAAATACCCGACCGTTGAGCTGAATGACTTGAATTGAATTGAATTGGCTTGAGATCGTCGTCTTTGGCTCATAAACACACCTGGTCAACAGGTGAAACTTACGCCTGGTCTGGGTGACGAGTACGGGTCCCTCCGGATCGGATCCGGAGAAATTGAATTCCAATTCGAAAACCCGTGTTTTTATCCTACATGTTATCGTCCACATTTAATTATCGGCGAAACCACGTTCCAATCACTTAAGATGTCATGCTCTCTGATCTGAAACTGAGGAGAATCTGGTTACACGTTTTTAAAAGGCTTTGGTCGCATGAAATTCTGACATCACGTGCTTCGTTTGTAAACGCGTCTCTACTGCATCAGAAACTATTAGAATTAATTTTAATGTAATTTAAAGCTCGTTTGAATTATACTTTCTGAACTCCCTTTACAAATCAAGATGCTCAATCCGGCACGACTGAAAAAAAAATCATGACTGAGTGGAGCAAATGTAATCGTACTATAAATTTTTGTACAAAGGCTACAACATACACTTTTGTACACTGTTCTATTTAGACCATTACCATGAATTATTGTGCTACTGGCTTGCCATGGCTAAACTAAATAGGACAAAAGTCTTCTTGGCTTAGGGTTGGCTTGGATCTGTCAAAAAAGAAAAGAACTTCCTTCCTTCCTGCCTTCCACGCCGTTTTCCCTTTTCTTTTTCGTTCAATGCATTTTGGAATTTTCTTTACATGGAAAATTATATACACCCATGGGTTCTTTTTCGCCTTTGGAGTTTTGACTGGACTTGAAGAATCTCTGCGTGATTTCCTATTCCCCCATCTGCATCCCTGCCTGTCATCTCGCACATCCCTTAATCATGTTCGCATTCATGAAAAATGAAAATAATAAATCCAGGTATTCCCGAATGAACGAACATTCATCTCCCAAGTACTCCGCCTCGATTTTTAACTTATGAACGTTAGACTTCATCTACTCAACTCCGCATCACTTGATTTGTATACAGACACAAGATTCTCCCTGCGTGGTACTTGTAGTGCCACAAATATAATATGTAATGTTTACCCATTTTTTCTGAAAGCGAAAAGAATCCGTAGATTCATTCATTCATTCCGTCTAGTGTCTGTGACACGGAAGGCTTAAGTGACAATCTGAAAGGGTTATTCACATTATAGCTTCCCTGAGTGTGATGTCGTGTCTCTCCATTCTTTGTCACCTTGTTATGTTTCCCCAAGACCATGATTAGCTGTTGGAGAGTCTTTGCTTCTGTTGAATCTCACACCTTCCTTGAAGTATACTTTAAACTAATACAAATTTAATTTTTATTATAAACAAGACAAGAGTGTGAAATACTTATAATGGTTTACAGGTCCATCACAATCCTACAAGGCATTCAGAAATCGTGAAACTAACTAAAATGCTCATAAGGAGCTATTTTTCAACAATATAATTTTGATTTTCAAGTTATGACAAAGCAAACAAACCAAATAATACAAATCGACATTAAAAATATTAATCGTAGTTACTTAAAGGCATTTGTAGGGACAGGACACTGTGAGAATCAGTGGATCACGTAAAACCATGATATGCATGATGATATGATGTCCATGATATCTCATATGTTCTTAAAAAGATAACTCTTCTTTCACCAAACCGACTCACTCCGTGCCCGTGTGCCCCGAACCGGGCCCTAGAGCTAAAGTTGAAGTTATCCTGGAACGAGATGAATTATAACGGCAATGGTACAGTGAAACATCTATTTTTTACTTCTCATGTCTTACAAACGGCTTCGTTACACGGATTCAGGGATGATAATGTAGGTGCTCCACCCAGTATTAATAGTGCATAAATACTTCAAGACCTGAGAGCCCATCTGTTACACAAGACAACCTCATAAATACACACATTTCGGCTTTCAACTCAAGGGACCAAATTAAAGGGCTGAGATGCTTAAAATCCTCTAATTCCCAATACAACGACTACAGCGTATTATATTCCACCATTTCAACCTGAGTTTGAATTCCCTCATGGAATCAGTACAAATAACCGAGAAAGGCCATAAGGTTCTAATCCAAAATGGCTCAAAAACATGCTAGGATTTTAATAATGCAAACATTCTGCAGCACAATTTGAATCTACATATGAGTTCCATTCCAGTTTCTCTCATTTTAGGTCATTCGGTTATGGTCTCATCCCTGACTCAGTTTATGTTTCAGATTTTCGCTATTTCAGCGTTAAAAGTGAATCAGTAAAACTTCACTATAACGAACGAACTAAGAATCATTGCATTACGTTACAATTACTTAAACTTTCGCAACTCTTTTTAATGGTATAAGACGCAATATAGTATTGAAGCAGTATTTTCTGACAGAATACATACAATCACCGAACGAACAACACCCGAGGGCGCCTTATTTCCTGAAACTAGCAATATAGTCAAATTAAAATGTAAAATAATCCCCTCTAGTATGTGACGTGTTGAACTCTCATTTATGTCATTGGAAAATATTGGATGAATGAAGGTCGGCAAATATTATGAACACAAAAAAACAACGGTTCGAGAGGAATTCGAAGTGAAAGTGAATAAAATGAAACGGCCCGGATTCATTTTAAACTTTTAATCGGATTTAATTTTCAGCTCTGGCAAACAGATAAGAAGAACCTGCGGGTGGTACAAAAATATTCATCATCTATTCTAATGGGATAATCCCTCCTAATAAGCTCAAGCTCAAGCTCATTCCATTGAAAGGAATAAATAGAATGATGATAATCGTTGTATTCATTTATCATCAGTCTCACAATACATAATATTTCAATACGACGACGGACAGTAACACAACCAAACAGACCGAATTCTATCACAATATTTGCTAAACATCGAACGAGCCAAAGCCAACCGAACCATCTGGTCCGGTCTTTTCTAAACTCCCTTGCCTTGTTTACGCACAAATGGACCTCTCCGGTTCGGAATTTGGATTCAGTAATTGTTCGGTGTGGACTAGCAAATAATTGTAGCATAAGCTTACATTGCAATGTAAATAGAGACGCAAAGGCTAAAGGTCATACCCTAAAAGTACCATTACGGTTTGGGTATTGACTCCATGTATTTACTGATTTTGTTATTTTAGAGAAAATATGGTCCTATTTTATAGCGTTTTACCGAATAACCCTCAGCACTGTTTAAGTAGAAGGCACCCTTTAATGGCAGCGGAATGTGTCTTCTCGAATAATGGTCTCAGCGAAGAATTCTAATTTCAGGCACAAAATATTTACATATTCAGCACGCCTGACTCATCTTCACTCTGCACACATGTTGGCGGATTGGATCTGATCCAAAAACCAACTCAATGTTTACTAAACTTGTTGAAAATATGACTATCGGGTTCAACAAACATTTCGGTTGAACAGAAACAAAAACAATATTATGTTGAGAACCCTCTCGCAAGTGACACGTTGATGAATCGAATGCATTAGCAGGCTACTTGTCACATCGGACTCAACAGGTTATAAGGTGAGTCTTTCTTGAATTAATCATAAATACTTCTAGTAGGCAGTTTTGAAAGAGATTTTCCAGCATGAACTTTGACCCTACTAGATTTACCAAATGCCAAACGGAAGAAGAATCAAGTCGTTGCCGAAAGTCAACACTGCTTTCCTGTACTCGGAAGACTCGGATGAATCAGCACCCCAGGAGGATCTGCTGAATACCTCCAAAGACCAGCTTGGAATTTTACATCTTATCAGATCACCTACCAATTCAACTACAACTACAACGATTGGACCCACAAAACATATTCAAGTCATGGAACATCATTTAGAGTCCAAACAAATTCTTGAAAATGCGACTCAGCTTCATACAGAAAATACCGATGTATGGACCATTGGCGACTACGAGTATTACTTTCTCTTATCGTTGTTTTTCATTGTGTACTACATGATTTTTCTGTATTTTTTACGACGTCGAATTTCAATGAAATAAAATGCTGCGTACAATTTATCCTGGAAAGTTAGTTTTATTCCATGCGTCATTTCAATTTAATGTCACTTTTATGTCTTGTATGACGTTAAGTGAAACGGCAAAAGCAAAAGTGTTTACGTAATGTTTTCGAAATCCTAGATAAAACTAATAAAAGTAATGTGCACGTGCAGTAAAGACATTATTACTGCACGTGTAGGTCAGCTATTAAATTCGAAGGACACTTTCTCTCCGAAGAGGATAACTTAGACGGTCCACTGACTCACGACCTCAGTCCAAATCGAACTCTCGATTCTTAAACATGATTTCGACAAAGCTATTGATTAGCTTCGGGTTGATCATCGCACTAGCCTTGGTCTTTGAAGCTGGTAATCCCAATCAAGCTCATAACGTTGTCGAAGGTTTTGATTCTAATGGTTTTCTTTGTCTTTCCCAAAACAGCTGGTACCCACACTGTGGATCATGCAGGGGAAGATGTGAGCGCTAGCGCTGAAGAGGAAAACGAGCATGATTTAAGAGCAAATTCACGATTGGTTAACACAGACAGGCGTGATGCTGAAGTTCGTCGTTGGCCGTTTTACCTGTTCCGTGGATCTCGATACGATGATTATGGTAGCGGAGAGGATGGGACTTTCGAAGATACTGCTGACCGCCAGGCTAGAAGACATTATCGGGACCATCGCAGACGTTATCGTGTTAATAATCGTCATCGTTCGGACGCTGACTTTGGACTAGGATATACTGGATCTAACCGAGGATCAATTCTGGGAAAGAGACGCCACACCCATGGCCATGCCCCACCCCCTGGAAAAGCCATACCAGAAGAGGAGTCAACATCTGGAGAGGAGAAATCAGGACAGAAAGTTCGCAAAACAACAGTGACAAAAACTGAAGTTGAAGAAGATGCTGATACGAAATAGATATACCAACTCCAATTCATCAGACGTGGACGACCGATCAATATTCATATGCACTTCGCACTATTTGACCTTTGTTGTGTTACTTTAAAAACTGTATACAATATTGGCAATATTTCGTTCGTACATTTGTATTCCAAATTATCACTGAATAAATAAAATGAAACTGCTTTTGAGTGTGAGGATTCAACTACCATCACCGATCATAACTTTCATAATTACCCCACTGCCATAATCATTCGATTTCCTTTGTTATTGTTGCTGTTATTTATCACAGACCACCACCGACCATCATGGTAGTTGTCTTCCAAAGCACCTGTAATCTGAAGCTTGCAGAACCTATACGTTTCTATTCTGAAATATAGAATCCACATAACTCTAATTTTTACAATTTATCGCGAGATTCCTTTCCTCAAGAATGATATTATCACATCAGCTGCCATATCTTGTCGAACATTTGAACAAATTCAAGTGCACTCATTGTCATATCTTAAGTTCTGTTGTAATGTATCCCAAACTCATATCGTCATATCACAATGTCATTTGTATTTTATAGCGCGCAGTAGCGCATGTTTGCTCCGTGCATAGCCGAAATCATAGCAATATTCAAATAAAAAAGAATCATCGTTGTTCTGAACAATAGGGAAATGAGCACCGTCCTGGCATAAACAGTCAGGAGTTCAATATGAGGTGTGGATTAGTTCCTAGCCGAAGAAAGAGTGCAGCTTGTAGTATTCCTGAAATATAAGGAAGGACTACAAAATTCCTTAAACCGACTATACTTTTGTTTCTCTTGAATGACGATTGCAAAGTGGTCAAACTTTTCGATAAAATCGCATTTTCGGATAAAATGACCGCCCATGTTCCGCTGTACCACGTACCGCACCACCGCATTTACGATTAGTGAATCGTAATTCGTAATGGTAGAACAACCGCAACCATGCACCGAAGATAGGATGACCTGAACGCTTACTAATATTTACAAATGAATCTAACGCAGGAATATAGTTATATTTTAAATAAAAGCCTTTCGCATTACGCAAATACATGGAAGATATTTTACTAATTTATAAGAACTGACGCATATGTACAGGGTGGAACATGCGATATACCCATTTTGGTTGCCACAGTGTGGTAGAACGTAGAACCTAGGATAAAACCTGAGGCATGTACTTAAAAGTACGTACACATTCGCCATAAAATTTTACTAGGGATCTAGCACTATCTTGTAGCGTTTGAATATCCGTATAAATGCAAAGGTTTTATAATATTTCCGGGTCAGAATGGTAATCCGAAACACAAAATATCGAGTTTCCAGTTTCCACAATTTTGAAGGATTTTTTGTACTCTCCTCTTCTGTACCTCGGTACTACCGTACCCGTGGATATTCTGTAATTTTGAGATGAGCGAGCGGACAAACGGCTCAAACTTTCTACTTTCTACTCTAGACTTTCTTTCTTTGCTATCTAGCTCTATATGCCCCATAATGCGTATATTTTTCCATGTGAAAATGAATGATCCGGAGTCCAGACTCTGGGAAGATTTAAAATATCGCTAAAAAAAGCACATGCATGAGGAGTAATAGTGTTCAATCAATCAAATTATTTTTAATCAATAGTGTGTGCAATTGATTGGATTGCGGTTCCAGTTCCAGTCATTCCATTCATACCCTCCATTACGTCATCAATCAGTCAAAGTAAATGTAACGTGTCATTCTGTCATTAGAACCATACCAAGAATAAATACAAAACTACCAAGGTCACTCCATCAGAAACGGGTAAGATAATTTCTGTTTAATCACCAAAGTCATCAAAACTCAAGGTTTTCTTGCTTATTGCTTGTCTATATCAATTTTTGCCCGACTTTTCTGAGACTGTCTTTGTCTTTTGAACGCTGTACACTGTGCACACAGGAAGTGCGTCGAGACTAAAATTATTAGGTATTACTTTCCGGTTCTCATTCAGTTTCGGTTCTTCAAATTAGTCACGGAAATTGTAAAATTTTGTTAGTACTTAAGTACTTATCACTTATCAGGAAAGTTTAAAAAATTAGTCGCATGTTACATCCTTGCATCAGATTAGGCGTTTGGAAAAGTTACCTTTTGGGGGTTTTGATAAAACGCCGAAAAATTTTGGGAACTAAAATTTTGGGAAACACTCATAAATAGAAACTAATTCGAAGAACTTGGATTGCTTTTCATTGGACAGAAAAATTGTCTTGTCAAGACTCATTAAAGCAAACCACATTGGTGTAATTTTGAAAGTTTTTGGAAATGAGTCCAAGTCGAGAAGTTATCATCTCATCCGGGAACGTTCTCAATAAATCTATTTTCAAAAAAGGCAGTGAGGCAGCCGCAGAAGAAGTAAGTGGTTGATTATATCTTATCTTATTCTAAATTCTAATCATGGTTCAATTAATATTTGCGGTCTGCTGAAATTCACGAGTGTTTTTATGATTTGCACAGTTATATGAAACTCTGAAGTCAAGCCTTGAGAACCAGAAGGAACTGGTTAATTCTTACTCGAATGAAAAATCCTTTGAGGTAAGAACTTTTAATCTTAAGGATTGTTTTGTAAACAAAGCAGATAGGGAAAATACATGTGGTGCTGGTGCTCCCTAATTAGGTCAGGAGGGTGTCATCTCACTCTTCTATATATGTTAATTGTTAATCTAAATTCGTTGTTAATTTACTTATTTTATTCAGATTTCAGAGGAAAACGGTGGCGCCGTCAAAGAAGATAGACTTGAGTTGAAAATCACACTTAAAATATTTCTTTACTCGCTAAATAAGGATGACATACGAGCTGCAGTTGGTCGTGGTAATTATTACTTTTATTACGTACTTTCGATTAGCGAACAAACCACTGAAAACGAAATGTTTCATTGGGAAATTAACGAAATCACTGAAATTAATTTTGCTTTACGTCTGTATTTGCTGACTTGTAAACTGACTCTGTGTTAAAAAATGATGCAACTATATCAACTGTTAGGCGGTAAAACTCATATAAATTCATTGATTTTCCGCAGGATTACAAAATACTTTTGCGGATTATGTGGATTCTCTTGTCATTTCGTTCGCTGGACAGTCCGAGACTACACGTCTAACTTTAGACATGATGAAAACTGCTTGGTCTGTACTTGAGGAATTTGTGAATTCTGGGAAAACGAAAATGATTGGCTTATGTGATGTGGACACACAACTCTTCATTCAATTGTACTCTTGGGCTGCAGTGAAACCTAGCATCGTCCAAATTAACTTGGCATCTTGTTGTGTAGTTCCTCCAGAACTTTCTGACTTTTCCAAACAAGAAGATATTCAACTATTGACGCACAGTGATCCAATCAGTAAGAGATTAAAGGTTTCTTTTCTTCGTGCATTAATAGAACTAGAAATTTAATTATTTTTTTCCTCTGAATCAGATATACTACCGGAAGAAAAACTTGAACAGTTAATGAAACAGTTCGACTCTGACGTTCCAGCACAGGATAACAATGCCCAAGATATAGAAAAAACGTCAAAATGGGAGGCGAAGTGGGTTCTTCGCTATCAGATTCACCTGAAATCAAGAGGAGTACTTTCAAACAAGGGATATGTTGCTGCCGTCGGAATTGCTTAAATACAATTCTAAAATTGTGCCTGGTTTTACTATTCACTGAAAAGCTATTCTGATTTCACTGTTTTATTTTTTCTAGTCTAAGAAACTGTGCTAATCATACTTTTGTGCAGTAGAGCTTATTAGTCCTCAAATGTCATACACGATATAATTAAAATATTGCAAGATGTTGTAAATGCAAATAAAAATGCTTATTCAATTTTAAGTTCTTTGTCAGCACTACACATTATTTTGTTCAGATGTTTAATAATTATCTACGCTATACGAATGTGCTACTTGTTAATGGTGGATGGTCGATCGATCCATCTAATAGAGAATAAAAAGGTAATGGATTAACTTCTTAAAGTTAACCCATTGACTAATCAGTTGTTCACATTATTTGTTATTTTTAGAGGGAATAGTTTCATCATGCGTCCGTTACTCATGAATTTTTAGGGAGGTGAAATCATAAAATTATAAATCGGATAGAGTTAGAAGTGAGATGAATTCTCGGACAAATTTCACAATCTCGAGTTAAAAATTCAAGGAATTGGTGAAGCGATGGGTAATTCTGATAAATTAATGGGAGTATTTCATGCTACTTTAAGTGATCTTGTGGATAATGTTGACAAAATTGAACTGAAGTGTAGTAGGGACATCATCGTTCCTGACCTTGAACTGGTGAAAAAAGCTGTTCACATTGAAATGTGTGACTTTATGTCAAATTATGAACGAAGCAAGAAACTAATTTTGCATGGAATTGACGAATTATATCAGGATCAACTTTCATCTGGTGATTCTGTATAAACCCACTATCTTCAGGGAGGGTGGGCAAAATAGAATCAAGACCTAGGCTATTGCGTGTGACATTGTCCTCCGTCAATGACAAAATCTATGCCCTTAGGTTAGGGGAAAACGTAAACTTATGCATCATGACCAATTCCATCATATTTACCCGTCATGTGGCCTTTTTACCCTGGAACGTAAGAAAAATCGTGCTCCTGCACTGCACTGTTTCCTGGCTTGAATCGTCCAAAAGAGTCTGACTTATTATCTCAGAGCAATGTGACTGAAAACTCGAACACTACAAATTGGATGCTCCTAATCTACCTGAAATCGATTCTCGAAGGAGTCTAAGAATGTCACCAGCCGGCGTCACCGTGATAAAGCCTGATTAGAATAAATCTAAGCCCTGGCCCATGAACGAACTTGATGGGCCAGATCAACTCAAATGCATTCACATTCTTATTCCTGTATCAATTACTGCACTAACTTCCGAGTCTTCCTTTCAAGTACCACGTCTACTCTTGCGTATTTTTCGTCTTGTCGTAGCCCACATCGCATCGGCATTTTCGGCATCGCCCCTCACTCCATAATGAGACAAAAGTGCTTATTTGTCATTCATTGTTAAATTGTGTTGGTTTTTGCGCATTCTTATTATTAGTCATAGTCATCTTAGTTCTTATCTGGCTTGATTTTTCGATGTATTTCTGAACTCACGGACCCAGCAATGGGAAGTCGTCGTACGGTAATAAAATTTAAAAAAAAATGAGAACCAAATTAGAAAGTAATACCTCGGACTCGGAAGTCGGGACTAGGGTTACGAGGACAAGCCTGCAAATACATGAAATTGCGAGGCACTGATCGTTTTGATTTTTTTGTTTTAGTTTCGACAGTAGACCTTGATAATGTCGAAAATTGCTCTGGTGAAGGAAGCAGCGACTGCATGGAATCATCTCCATGGGATAATGTGTGTGTACAAGCCAAAGAATATTACAATTCACAACCTAATCAAGGACGTTAAGAGCTCACTTTGCAAAGGTTTAACTTTTAAAATGATTTGAACAAATAAATAGTTGATGACTAATGCCGTTGCGTTGTAACTGATTCTTTATAAATTGTAGACTTGAATTCCATGGAATGTCGTGAGCCTCAAACAGTCGTCCAATTCCGTCGATTGGAAAATGGGTGCAGTGAATCCGAAACATCGCTCACAGTACAGGATCCTGGCAAAGAAATCGTCGGTCGGATTCAAGACGGTCCGGACATAATTGAAATTATTAAGTGTCCAAGTTACGCTGATCATCCTTTGGTTGTTGGACCACGCTATCAACGGCAAGATCTCAAAGTGATTAGTGGAAGTTACATAGGACGAGATTCCTCAGGCATTGCGCGTGAGTGATTGATAATTTATCACCTTAATTACAAAATCCAGTACTTCATTATATTTCTACATCTTATTATCTTTCTTTCTACAGTCCTAGGGCTGATGAGTGAGGGTGGAAATATTGCTAGACGAATACTGCAGAGCAGATGGATAAGAGCTTACGTTGTGTCAGGACGATTTGGTACTGCAACGGAAACACAGTTTCACACTGGGAAAATTGTGGAGAAATCAACTTTCCACCATATAAAAAAATATCTCCTTGATCGACTCCTTTCATCTTCTCAAGCCTCACACCAACGAACAATGTTTCAGTAAGAAGGCACAATGTGACTGACAATGACAACGTATTGGAATTAAACTAATTTACTGATTCTTTAATTTTTAAATTTGAATAGAGCTGCGGGTGTTCAGCTGAACAGTGATCGAGCCTACGAATTGGCTAGTCAAGGACTTGTGCGTCCCGATGGTTCAAGTGAACCAGTCATCTACTCTTTAAAATGTATTAAATTCGACCTACCCGACTTTGAAATAGGTAAAAGGATGAGGAATAAATCCAAAGAAATGAAATCGAAGTCCAGTTATTAGTATCCCAAAAACTGGTTTTGCTTATTGGAATTTTCAGAAATGCAAGTGGTGAATGAAAATGAAGACTATTTGAAAACTTTAATTCATGAATTTGGGATTCGTTTGCGGAGCACTGCTACGTGTACAAAAATTCGGTGCATCAAATATGGTCCCTTCAATTTGGATCATGCCTTACTCAAAAAACATTGGGATGTGGAGAATACCATCGCTAATCTGCACATTTCAGCCGAAGTCCTTAAAACTGTCGACATGTGGGTCAGGGATCCACTTATAGTCACAGATACAGGAACAGAAGAAACAAGTAGTACGAGTAGTAAAATCCGGGAGGAACTTACGAATCGCTAGGGTTCAACGTGTTGTGCGTGTACAAAAGCTGGGAATATTTGGTGGATTAATATACTCAAGCCACAACATAACAGGTCACACCTAAGTAAATTAATGTACAACAGTCAGATTCTGGTTCAGTCAGTTTAGTGTAGACCACTCGACCATTTAATCTCTATATTTACTTATACCATTATAGTTTTTTTTGTACAGTTTGATCTATTCTGGTTCATCCAGTTTAGTGAAGACAACTCGACCATTTAATCTCTATAACAATCTTTACTTTTACCATTACAGTTTTTTTTGTACAGTTTGATGTTGACGAAATGAAATGGTACAATAATTTGGTACGTACTAAATTACGAACCCTATGAACCTTACAAACCCAGATGTTCAAGTTCATGAACCACGTACTGTGGCCTAGCTCGGCACGTCTGCCAAACCTATCTTAACGATCTAACGTGGAATAAATAGGAACTTCAAGGGAAGGCTTTAAGGTAATAGTAATACCCTCGAGAAATAAATTGCGTGCGTCCTTCACCCACGGAAATTACCCGGATTGAACTTTTTTTCGAATATCCATTTAGCTTCAGTTAATTTAATTTAGTTTCACCTAATTTCGATCAATAAATTTCATTTAATT
>JAQGCB010000488.1:0-21671 GCA_034698835.1 Protaphorura tricampata
ATGTGAGGAATATTTGTGGACGTCCATAATTGTTGAAGCATGTTGGCCAGACATCGTGTGGTAAAGTCCTGACATTCCCAAATGTTGAGCCGGTTTGTTGAATCGCTTCCTCTGGTGTCGAGTCCTCCTTGTCCTTCAGTTCCTGAGTTTCCAACTCCTGTTGATCCGGGCTTGAGGGTTTTTTCCTGCAACACTGAAAACAAAAAGAAAACAATTTAAATATGTTGCATGATTTTTTCGTAGCAGGTTTTATATTTTGTTTATTTGAAGTTAGATTAGATGAAGATTTGTTAATTTGGGGACGATTTCCAACGCAGAAGCAGCAACGACGCCAAAGTTTTCGGAGAGAACACATTTTTGTAGCACAGTGATGAGATTTTGAAGCACTTTTCAGTTTAGAATTTTTTAGAAAGTTTTTAGAGAATTTTTTGAAAAGAATTAGAGAGCTGGTAGGGTGAACTTACGAGTTCCCCTGAAATTTTGAAATGAAATTGTCACAAGGACTTGAATTTTTTTCGGAAAGAATGCCAATTTTCACGGGTTGCCTTGGGAACCTAAAATTGTCTGTGGCCGGGTGTATTTCAGGAACATTGAGAACATGAATTTCACCCTAATAATTCGTTTGATTATTTCAGGTTGCCATTGGTACCACAAGTAGCTGTTCAACTAACTATTTTTCAAACCGTCAGAAGAATCCATTAAAAGGTTCTGAAGAAAGATGTCCCCATGTTTAAAACTCTTAGTAATGTCCCTGTCCCAAAGGTCCTGCATTGAACAAAGTATTCCGAGTTTTCATCGGATTTCATTTTGAAAAATTCTCAATAGATGCAAAGTTAAAACTATGTGATAGTATCACGATTTACAACAGTTGCGGATTTATTCTGTTAAAAAAGATCTTAGAAATTTTGTTCTGGTTTTCTGAACACGCAACAGACACATAACGTTAAATGAAAAAGTAATTATCTTAATGGAAGAATTAAGTTGTCCTCATTATTCTCAAATGATTCCATTTTCAGATTTGGCTACACTGAAGTAAATGATCGTATGCATTGATATTGATTGACGGTAGATCCAAAAACAGAGAATAGTTGACCAAGTTATGGACCCATCTAAAGATTCAGCAGGCGAATCCCACTTTGGAGAAAATGAATCCAAGGAAGTGAATTCATTACCGTTGAAACGGGATTCCGTAGTCATTGACATGGAGGATTTTGATTTTGACGAAGATGATGTACTTCTTGACAGAAATGATAGTGGAAGTGCTCCAGACCCATTCATGGATTCTCTTCCAATAATGCCAGACTCAGAAACATCTGAATTATTAGAGACAGAATTTGCGGATACCATTCCCACGGTGGGTGATGGTGATAATATAGACAGTGGAGAAGTCGCAATGACGTTGAGTGAAGAGGAATTGGTTCGAGCAGTTGAAGATGCTGATAATGTTGGTCAAGAATCCAGTTTTAGTGCTGAGAATGTGAACGTGTTCGATTCCCAAGATGATGAATTCCTCGTCGGTATTCCTGAGGATAGTTTCCAGAATGACATGGATGACGAGGCAGCTGCAACTCGTACTTCTAATTCAGTCGCAAACGAAGAAGCGTTAAATTGGTTGAACAAAATGAAAGTAATTGAGGAAGAACAAAAGGAGAATTTTAAGAGTCTACGAAGATTTTCCGGTCATGAAAGAATGTTTCCAGATGTTCGGTCCTCTAATTTTCACACGGTCGCATTCGTACTAAGGGTAAGGCTTAAGGCATAAAGATATCTCCAAGTCCGAATTATAGTCTGTTATCCAGTCATGGTTAGAATTTGCTACTCTAATGGTAATATTAATCTTCCTAACTCAGAGTGACTACCAAGTAGGGGATCAGTTGCTACCTTACCCTAATAAGTTTACCTCAAAATGGGACCCAGCCTTCGTACCAATTCCATGTTGTGTAGAAAACAATCGTTTTATCAAAGTCCGGAAAAAAGAACAACCTGGTTCAGGTGAAGGAGCTGAGGGTCCTGAGGTGAGCAGTTATTTGAATTCATTCCTGCGTACTATATTATGTTATATCTGAACGAACTAACATTTTCTTGTAAAATTGTGCAGGAACCGGTCGAAGAATTAAAGCGAGTTTTTATTTGGGATCGAGTTACTAGACAACTCACTCACATTCCCCTCACCACTTGTCATGACATTTACACTGTCATGAAATATTACACGTACACAACAGGGGGACCGTTCAACGTCTTGGAATACGCAGTCGAAACGGTAATTCATTTTGGAAAAGTATCACTATAAAAACCTATTATGTCTTCCGTCGTTTAATTTTTTATTATCGTGCACTGGATTGTTCAATGCCGCTCAAGTTTTTTCAGTATTTTACCAGTGGATAGTGGATCTGAATATTAGTTCTCATATAATTTTGTTTCTCTTTTCAGCTCATGACACCCGAAGAGAAGATTAATTTATTCTCCAAAGTTCTGCCATGGATTGCCAAAATGTGTCTGGACCTTCCAAAAATTGTAACTGCCCCTCTTCCACTGTTGACGCGATTCAAAAATTATAGCATCTCGTTGAGTCAAGTTCAAATCGCTTGCCTCCTCGCCAACTCCTTTTTTTCCACATTTCCAAAACGAGGTCAATCAGAAGAGAGCTACGCAACCATCAATTTGAATGGGTAAGCGAATTTCTTTGCGCTTCTCGCTAGTCGTTAGTTACAACTTCTGGCACTGGCAATAATTTGATGAAAATTGAAAATATAATTTCAGGTTGTTCACAAGTAGTTCTGATTCCAGCGATGCTCGATTCGTTTGCCGTGCTCATAAAGTTCGATGCATATTACATTATTTTGAGCGTCTCGAAAAGGACAGTGAGTGAACTTTGATTGATTGCTCGATTATATTATACTAATTAGACTATTAGACACAGTTTTTCTAAAAATTATTATATGTTTATTGCCTCCAGCACCTTGCGGAGTAGTCACGTTTACCAGGAAATCTATACAGTCTTCAAAATTGCCCGATTGGAAGAATTCGACAAAGTCTCTGACTAAGATGGTTATATTATCTAAAGGAACAATTGAAAAAGAAGGTGCTGGAACACTTCAAGTTGACTTCGCTAATCGGTAAACCTGTTCAAATAAATAAATACTTAGAAAATGAGGGTATATTGAATGTAAACTGCACATTCAATTCAACATCAGTTCAATGTTCCAACTTTTTGGTTCTCCTCGCAGATACGTGGGAGGGGGAGTACTTGGGGATGGTGCGGTCCAAGAAGAAATTTTGTTTGTGATTTATCCGGAGCTGTTAATTTCTCGTCTTTTCACTGAAAATTTGGCTTCATCAGAAGCCTTACTAGTAACAGGTCCGTATGATTATAATTTAATCCTGGTGCGTCGAGTACTTGATACATTATTGTACTGTGCATAATGTAATGTTACATAATGTCACATTGTTTGGCACAGGATGATGTAGTCTTCAGTCATCGTAATAATACATAAATCTTGACTTGGTCTCTATTACAGGTTGTGAACGATTTTCGGATTATTACGGGTACGCGAGAAACTTTTCTTACGCGGGGGATTTCATTGACTGTACACCTTATGATGCTAAGGGTCGAATGTGCACACAAATTGTAGCTATCGATGCGTTATACATTCGGAATAGGGTCGAACAATTTCACCCACAGAAAATTTTAAGGGAGTTGAATAAGGTATGTACGATTTCTACTACTTTCATTCATTCTACCTATCTTCGCTCTGTCTCTAACTTCATACTTTATTTTTGCAGGCATACGTCGGATTTTCTTCTCCCAATCCAGCACCAGTTGCAATATCAACTGGAAAATGGGGTTGTGGTGCTTTCAACGGTGACCCGGAATTAAAATCAATAATACAATTAATTGCGGCTTCTGAAGCGGGAAGAGACTTGGTAATGTTCACTTTTGGGGATACAAAGTTACAGGACACTATGCTATCGGTCATCGATGTGATCAAGCACATGTCTATCCGTAAGTACAAAACAAAGTTCCTATAAACTATAACCGATACTGTAGTCGATTTCTAATTTGACCTGTAACCTCAAACTGAAGTCACTTATTTTATACATTTGTAGAGGAAGTCTGGAAACTCTTGAACCAGTATTACAGTGTATTTTGTACCGTGGGAAATCCAACCATAGGAATCGGGAGGTTTTTCCTTCAATTTGGAAAGTCTGGACTCCCTGCAGATTTTAAAACGCCGGAATCGACACCAAGGAGTCTGAAACAAGTTTCTAATTCGCAGTTTTATTCAAAAACTTCTCTCTCGTCAGATTCTAAAGTTGTTTCAAATTTCCCCAAACCAAAAGAGAATATTAAAGTTAAGACTCCGATTCCAATGGACGATGAATCTGGTGGCTGGATAAGTGCGGATAGGAAGGTAAAACCAAATAATCAGGCATCTTCAAGTTCAAGTGCAAATGGTTCCAAGGTTGGGTGGCTGGACAATTTAGAGTCGATGAAGTCCAACTTTTCATCAAAAAATGTAAAACCTAATCGGACTTCATCACCGAGTGCCAGTGCTAATTTCAGGAAGGATAAAGAAGGGAAGTCTTCTTATTTCTCCACGGATTTGACAGAAGAAGAAATAGCTGCTGAAATGGCTGCTGACTCACAAGATATGGACTATGATGATGAATCGACAAGTGAAAGTGACAAGGAAAAGGCCTATAGAGATGCGTTTAGAAATTCTCCTGTTTTACTGAAGAAACGGCCAAAAACAAGTGATGACGCTGATTGTAGGACTCCGAGTTCTGAGAGTGTATTGAGCGTCCCCGCTAGACCTAAGTCGAATGGGTTGAAATTGACAGACTTTTATTGAACATTCTCATTTGAAAGTCTTTCTAATTAATATGAGTTTTTAAGTGCATTCCTTTCCTACTCCTAGGTAAATACTAGAATACTACCTAGAGAATTTTTCATGTTTTTACATTTTATGTGTACTTAGTAATGTGTCTGTGACACGAAAATGTTGTATGTGATATGAATATGGCAATAAATTAAAAAGTTGGCAATTATTTTCCGGAATAGAAACTTTTATGCGAATCTCTGTATACTGTAAAATACTCACACTCACAGGTTTTCTACAACGTGAATTGTCTTTGATGGAATTAACAAATTAATTATATCTGTTCAATACGAGATATGTAGTTATGTACGTCGTAAGTGGAGTAAAAATCCAAAAAATATCCAAGATCTATTTCTCTATTTTGAATAGAATGTACTCAACTCGCAGTCCAGTTTGGTTTTGGTTGATGAACTCTGAGGAAGGGCAGTTAATTTTTTCCCATGATTAGAGAAAAACCAACTTTATTTCTACTTTTGATGTTTTCTTCGAAACTATTTTAGTAGTCAAACAATTTTTAAATATAGTCCACCTGTCATGTCCGCGTCCGAGACGTGGGCGACCAATAAGACCTTTAAGCAGTTTTTTAAAGCATTTGATGTATGACACAACCTACTCCTAGACAAAACCACGTATTTTAAAATTATTTTCGAATTTGAATTGTTTACGACAGAAAAGCAAACTAATCTTCACTTCAGTAGACTTTTACAATCAAAATTCGAAATATTACTTAGCAGTTCGAGCAACGAATAAATTGAGACGACGATGGTTCCATTTCCATAATATTTCAAGACTGGAAAGAGTTTATTATAACTCGAACAGATAATTCGAAATCCCAAATAAGTAAAAGCTTCGTGAATGTAATTATCTATCGTTTTCCACCGACACGTGGGGCAGCTTTTTGTTGAGGTTTCGCGATCTTCTGCTTAGATTTATCTGCCTTTGCAGCGGCTTTGGGTGGTGCTGCTGCTTTCTTCACGGATTTCGTAGCCTTCTTCTGTTCTTTTGCTGCTCTCACAGCCTGCTCTCTTTGGGCCTTTCGGACCTAGAATTTTACAAAATAAAAATATTATTAATTACTTCACTGAGTTCAATGCTACAAATTCAAATAGTTGTGCATTGTGTTCCATAAATCAAATGTTTCGTTCCATTTCAAAACTCAAAAGGATCAAGGCAAAGTATGCAAGGTGAACTTATGTTCTCCAACGATTTTACAAGTTCTAGCTAGTTTTTGCATCCCAACATTCCAATACCATAATTCAGGAACATTTATCTAAAAATTGGACTATAAGAAATGTAGAATTCTATCTTTATCTTGTCTGAAGAAATCTGACTTTGACTTCACTGTTCACTTTCTTTTAAAACTGTGCAACCCGCTCATCTCAGACCCGACGAGTGAAACTGAGGACTTCAGAATAACTACAAGAACTTTCTCCAACAATCCTGTTGTATTACCTCAGGCTTCATATTTCTCTTGGCTTGGATTTCAGAGAGAGAAGCTCCAACGATGGCTCTTTGGAACTTATGGGTCCTACGAGTCCTCTTTTTCTGTTGTTCTTCCTCAATCCCCTTCTTGTGTTTCCTCCTGTAGAAAACCGTCCATGTCACCTTACGGGGATTCCTCTTCATCAAATGAGATCTCTCACATTTGGAGTTCAGGAAGGTGAAAACCTATTCAATCATGAAAACATAACATGTATTAAAATATTAACGGGAGACGGGAGGACGGGATATTATCTGTCAAATATTTTTCAGATTTTTTAAGCCAAATTCTGGAAAGTCCGGGACGGTAACAACAAGATATTAGAATTCAGTTGAAATGAAAGTAAAAAATTGTATCTATTTTGTAAAACTGATACTCATTCGCAAATAATTATATTGGAACAAGCCCTCCGAAATAGATTGGTTAAGTTCATTATTTGCAAAGTTCTACCCTGCATTGATAAATTACAATGAAGGGCACTTTCTTTGCATATGGAATATCTTAAACTCACATCGTGAGATCGTGCCTGTGCCCCTGATGGGGGAAAAGAAAAACGTTAAACCCTCTATCTTAACAAAAACACAAAAAAATCGGCGAATACTCCCAGCCATAGACGCCGGCTTTTCTAACTCTACGAGTACGAATACAATTTGAAATTAAGAAATCAGCAAATAAAAAATATGGATATTTTGACTAAACAATACCAAAATTAATTAAACGCGATTCTGAACAAACGCGTGAACCAAAATTTGAATATTTTACATTGTCGTACCTTTCCGTCAGTTCTGACGAGGGTTTTCCCATGACCTGGGTAGATTTTGAAAGCACTGTAAGTGCACAGACCGACCCTGAAAGAATTTAAATATATGGATTAGTTCAGGACCTTGAACAAATTAATCAGTGCTGATTGAATTTTGACTTACTTCATTTTTGACCTTTAGTAGATTTCAAAAAATGACTTAAAATATGACAAAAAAAGATCCACTGCTGGAATGGAGCCCGGGGATTTGAATGTTGGAGCTTTGAATGGGACGGCAGCATGCACAAGAGAGAAAGCACAGGAATTTTTTTCAAACCCAGCTCGGACTAGATGGCACGGAACATACTCAGCAGATCAATCGGGAAAAAATGTGACCCTAGTAGTAAGTAGTTGTAAAAAAATATCTTTACAAAGCTGATTGAATTTTCTCACAGAAAACTTCTAATTTTTCCAGCAACTCAATTTGCAATGATTACGACAGGTGGAAGTCAACTATTGAAGTAAAAACTAATTAATGATAATGATTTTGTACTCATATATACGAGTAGTCCAACTCACTATCTACTCACTATTCACAAATATCGATGCGAAAGAATTTCCAACAAGATCATATAAGGGAAATAATAAGTCAAATCTAGTCGGTTAATTTTTCTTAATAATGGTACAATTTATTTAACAAGTTTAGTTAAAATATTGATACAAAAATATATTCAGTCAACTAAATATGAGCAGCGGTGTCAAATCGAAACTTTGTGGTGTTGAAGAAGGTGCCGCGTATATTTCTGCGATTTCATAAACGTTGCTGACAGCTTGGTTGATATCATAGCAGGTCAAACTGGCTCCTTCATCGTCTGGTAGATCAAATTCATTCGTCCCATGACTATTAAAGAAGAAGAAGCAGCCAGAATCGATGAACAATCCAAACGAGTAATCGGCCATTGTTAGGATCCAGTACTTGTATTGTAATTCGGTTATCATTTGGATCGCCTCACATAAAGAATGTAATCCGTCCTCTTCATATCCGTTCCCATGTATAATCCCAGGAATCATATCACTGTCAACTGGATTGATAAATACTTCTTCCGGTTGACTTCCGATTGTGATTGTGATACTTCCAACAATTTCCTGAGCAGTAAGGTAGTTCTGATCTGCGAAAGGTCTCCTTGAAGTGTAGTAGTTATTACCAAATTCCAGGACTTCGTCTAAAGTTGCGGATGTCCACTGGGATGGGGGAAAATGACTTGCATAGGCTGCGGCGGTAGCTACCATAGCAGTACACTGGTTCCCGGCGTTGATTCCGAATTGTAATGAGCCCTGATGAGAGCTACCGTAGATTTTTCTTCTCTGCTTTGCTGGATTGTGTTCATCACATTCGTCCGAGTCCAAATCTTCATTTTCTTCCAAAATCGTTGAGAGATATGTGAGGAATATTTGTGGACGTCCATAATTGTTGAAGCATGTTGGCCAGACATCGTGTGGTAAAGTCCTGACATTCTCAAATGTTGATTGAATCGCTGCTTCTGGTGTCGAATCTTCGAAATTGTTCTCCTTGTCCTTCAGTTCCCGATTTTCCAACTCCTGTTGATCCGGATTTGAGGGTTTCTTCCTGCAACACTGAAAACAAATAGAAAATAATTTAAATGGATTACATGATTTATTCTTAGCAGGTTTTATATTATGTTTGTTTGGTGATATTTTTATTTGTGGACGATTTCCGATACACGGGCAGCAACGACGCAAAAGTTTTCCGAGAGAACACATTTTCGTAGCAGAAATTGATGTTGAAGATTGATTGAACACTTTGTTTAGACTTTGAAGCACTTTTGAGTTTAGTTTTGAGAAAATACAGAATTTTTGAAAAGAATTGGAGAGCTGGTAGGGTGAACTTACGAGTTCCCCTGAAATTTTGAAATGAAATTCTCGCAAGGACTTGAATTTTTTTCGGAAAGAATGCCAACTTTCGCCGGTTGCCTTGGGAACCTAAAATTATCTATAATTTATGGCCGGGTGTATTTCAGGAAGCACTCTGAGAACCTGAATACATTAGAAGGTTGTGAAGAAAGATGCCCCCATGTTGAAAGTCCCAAAAATATCCTTGTTCCATCCAATGTCCCTCTCCTAAATGTCTAAGAGTATTCAAATTAGTTATTGCACATTTGTGCACATATGTACGTACGCCTAATTGTTGCTGAGACGACATTATATAAAAGCTGACCCAAATTATGACAATAAATTATCCTTTGAGTGCATATGTTTTCAAAAACATGATCATTAATTTTTATTTCTTTCATAAAGGGGACGGAGGGTGAGACTTTACTTCCCGAATTTTTAATGTTAGACTTTTTTAAGGTCGTCTCATTTGAGTATGGTCTTCGTCACCAAATTAAGACTAATCGTAGTACATAATTCATACACTTCTCTTGCACCCGAGTATATTATTTCTTCTTCAAAATCTTAGCTCATTTTTACATTTAAGTCAAAATTGTGTTGTACTTGTGGTCGTTTGCATTTGAATTCGAAAATGAACCCAAAGGATCCAGAATATCAATCTGAATTACGAATCCTGGCGTCTTCGCAAAACAAGAATACATTGAAAATTCCTAGTCCAGAAATAACTTACAAGGACCCCAAGATCTCTTCAGGATTCCAGGAAGTGCCTGAACCTGTACCGATTGATGAGGATTCTAATGCAGAGGAATCCGAAGAGCCGATTTATCATGGGATCGATTTTGCTAACGTTATGAGCAAATACCCAGTGCGACCTTCGCGATTTGAAGTGATTAGAGTACCTGAAGAATCTAAAAAGACTGACAGGGAATACGAACACGATGCTCACGAAAAAGCCCTCCGACGCAGACAAAAGTTTATCGGCAATTGTTTCGTCGCCATGTTGTTCATTTGTGCTGCTTTCATGCTCATTTATCCTCCTGTCAAATTTTATTTCATCAATGGTGGCCGGCGGCATCACAAGACTTCTGGGAATTGTACAACTGGGAGTTAGAAGAACGATTTCTTTCCAGATTCCAGGGATATCGATTCCGGTGGTGTTTAAAAAATTATGCACATTAATTGCTTTACTTGTAAACAGATTTAAATGTCTATCTAAATACGCCCTGTCAGAACTCTATCCAAATTCTTAGTCAAAATGTGTCATCCTTATTGGAAAATATCTTTAGTGTAAAATGATATTCAACTTTAATGTAATAAAATGTCATGTAAAATAGCTTTGGCGAGAAAACAGGCGTTTTGATTTTCATCGGTCCGTTTTACCATGACATGATTAGTATGAATTCACTTGTTTGTTAGGAATAGTAACCGGCCACTAATATTTCGTTCAGGATAATCGCCGTAAAACTAAAATCGGTAAAAGCTCAGTATCAAGAAACACATTTTCATAAAAGTCGGATCGAATCTCAAGACTTGAAATGGTGAAAGTCAAATATAACAAAGAGTCTTTACCAGGAACAACGACGAATCGTGATGTTTTCGGAACATGGATTCGTCCCTTCGATTTTACTCTGACAATGATTGGCTACACAGTTGGAATACATGATTTCTGGAGATTTCCATATCTTTGTTATAAATTCGGCGGAGGTTAGACCCTGACATATGCTTCTCGATGAGCTATACAATTTCGATATAAAATATCAATGTCTTAACCGTCAATTTGAACTGATTCAGTGTTCATCATCCCATACGTAATTCTCAACTTGATTATGGCGATTCCTACTACCTTCATGGAGTTTACAATTGGACAATATCGAGGAATTGGGGCGACGGAGGTGTTCGGAGTAATGGCACCGATTCTAACAGGTCTGAAAATGTTTTAAAATGTTTTGTTTCCAAGTTCAACACCTGAATTTATGATTCCAGGTGTGAGTTATCTATTGGCCTGGAATTCCTTGACCACTTGTTGGGTGTACACAATGATGATTGCATGGTCCAGATTATATTCCAGTGATGCGACGAGTTGTACTCAAGGATGGGGAACATGTCTTCGTACAAGTTATTATAATACGAAAGCATGTTACACCGGAGATTTAGATGACAGATGTGCTGCTGAGGACGCATCTACAAGTAGAAATGAAACAGAATTATTTTATAATTTTGAGTGTATCACACTTAGCAAATTCTGTGAAGAATTTGATGCAACAGTTACTAGAAATGAAAGTGCAAAGAACTGCATTGATTCTACAGGAAAAATTTTCTCTGTTTATACAAAACGTTTGCACGCATCCGTCGAATACTACTAGTAAGAATCTATTTCAGAAGTGAAACCTGTCACAGACGAGCGGGTTGGTGTCAGCCAATTTTTTTTGCACGTACGAACTCGATCGCATGTGACAGGTTTTCGTTTTATCATACACATAGATGATTTTTGAACTATTCATAATTTACAAATATCATTCGTCTTTTCCAGTGGAGGAATATCTGGTCTGACACGAGACATTAAAAATAATAGTCAAAATCGGCCCGTCTCAGATGATTTACTGATTGTGGATGCGAACAGTACGATTGAGTCTGAAATCTCAACATATTCCTTCACTACTTTTGCCATTCTTTGTATATTTCTTTATGAAGATCTCCTGTCTGTTTCCTTCATCACTTATCTTCTCAATGCTGTACCGTTTTTAGCATTGCCATATTTTACAGTCAGAGGTAACAAAGTTATCGTTTATTAGTTGGTCGTACAATACAGGTTCAATTACCTGTACTTTACGTGTCTACGAAATAATACAATGAATAACTTCATTCTGTGTGTTTTCTATGAAGCTTATTTATTTTCAAACTCTGGGAGAGGAGTTGAGGTGTTGTTCACTACACTTGGATCATTTGAAACGCTTCTAAGTCCAGAGATTTGGGTGGAAGCCATCATTCAGATTTTGTCTACTGCTGGAATTGGAAATGGAGTTCTAATTAATCTGAGCACATTTAACTCCTCCAACCACGGATACCGTATGTAAGTGTTTCACCGGAAACGATATTGAAAATATCCGGAAAAAGATGAATAGTCAAAGCCATTCCATAGCGAATTTGGTTCTTGTGGTGGATTGTAATTGTAATCTCTACGTTTTAATCTTATTTCTATGAATTGGTATTAAAAAACAGTGACGGGGTCTTGGCTACAGCTTTGAACATAATCTGTTCGATCTGCACAGCCATAATCTGTTTCTGTACGATCGGGCATTATCTGGACAAATATGAAATCAATATTCCTTTCATGGAATTTATTCGTTCCAAATCATCACATTCCAGTCTGGAATTTGGCTATATTGTTTACACACAATTTATTGTACTTCTCATCAAGGAACACTACACGATCGTCATATTTTTTCTTATGATTACATCTTTTTCAACGGACAGTGCGGTAAGTCCTGTAAAATTGGCATTGTTTTCCAAATCCGTGGAATTAATATTGACATTTTGAGCAAGACTTTATCTACCAATTCTGTTTTTACGAGAAATCGGTTCTCTTGAAAACTTTTTTGAGATTGTCGATATTATTTATTCCCTTCATTTTAAAAATTGTCTGACACATTTTTTGGGACAGCTTCGCCTTGTTCAAAATCTATTGGACGCTATGGTGGCCATATTTCCTCGTTTCCGTCGTCATCGGTTTGCGACACTGGTTGGGATCTGCCTTTTTGGTTATTTTGCAATACAACCTATGACCAGAAATGGTGGCGTGATTTTATTCATGGAATACGAGTATTTCCTACTCAAGTTTGTCTGGCCGTTCATTGTTTTAGTTCAGGTAACATTGGCGTGGATTAACCACTTAAATTGGAATGATTGGAACAATTAGCGATTCTTTCCAACTAAACTTTTAAATTAAAATCCAAAATCCAGGTGGTCGGAGTTACATGGGTGTACAAGACAAGTCGTCTTTTGGACAACGCAGAACAAATGGGGATTAAACTGACTGGGTGTATGCGACTTTACTACACAGTTTGCCTCCAATATCTGACCGTAGCACTTCTTTTGGTGAGTTTCAACTTCTTGAATGTTGCGTTACAGAAATCATGTACTAAAAATTGGACGATTTCTAATATTTTGCAGTTTGCCATTATCTACAACATGATAACCCATGAGAGAAAACGTTTCGACAATGTGAACAGTCCAATTTGGCATGAACTCTTTGGCTGGGTCTTTGTCCTTACTCCTGCTGCCCTACTCGCCCTATCTATTTTTGAACAATTAATTGTGACGGAGAGGGTACAACAATAAAAATATACATATTTTCGAAATATTTGGACATTCTGGAATGTTGACATTTTACTTTACGACTAGGAAAAATGGCCAACCCTGTTCGTCCCAGTCCCAGACGCAGCACAGTCAACCACTAAAGTGGGACGGTATTCTGGAATCAGTGCTTCAAAATATGGTCCAACAGGATCTCATCCAGTTGACGGTGTGGATATACACAGAATTCTTCAGCGATGGCATCATACTAATCTCAGTGAGAGTGGAAATCCTGAGGGAGAACAAAAACCTGGGTATGTCATGAGTGAAGGTTTGACTGATGTTCTAGATGAGGCTGGAATAAGTACAACTAAAAGGAAAAAAATGGGTTGGTGCAATTTTAGTGGACATTGGAAGAAAGTAGAGGATTATTTCGAAGATTGGCCCGGAAGATTTGATGAGTCTGATAAGTCGGATCACGAAGATTATTAAAATAAACCGATTATAGTATAACGTGTACAAGAGATTTTGCAAAACAAACAACAATAAATAGCAAAAAATATCTAGCAATGATCAAACTTCAATTTATTCTAGTCATTTGTATGGAGCAGCATTGAATGGGCGAAGGAAAGAACATGTAGCAAGTAATTTGAATTTTGACAATTGAGCTGTTCAATTTGGACCGGTTCTATTAGAAATCTGGTGTAAAATATTGGCCGCGTGGCTTGGCTTTTCCCTGTTGAGTTTTGTCTTTATTTTTTTCGGCTTTGCCCTCATTTGTTGACACTTTTTCGACGGAAGGGTTGTTGTCTCGTTTTTCTTCAGATAACGATTTTCCTGGATTTTCTGAATATGGTGGTGGTGGTGGTAGTGATTGGAAGTGGAACGGATTGCTGCTGGAGGTCGTGGACACGGCGTCATCCTCAAAACCAGGATCCACTGTGGTCGTGTTTTCGACAACATTGGCCACGGGGAGTTCTGCCAAGTCGGATTTCTGTTCATCTGCTGTGGAATTTAAAATGACTTCTAAAAATATAATCTGTGGCAATTCTAAAAGGTCGAAATCGACCATTTCGAATCGATACGACTGAAACACTAGTTAAGAATGATTCCAAATCTTACCAGAAATAGAGAGCACATCCACTTCAATCTGAGAATCGTTTTGTTGAATCGTCCCTGAAATTGGCGATTGGTCATTTGTCGATTGAGCCTTCTCCGCAGTCTCGACCGAATCCATAATCACAAGGTCTTCGTCATCCTCATCAGTGTCGGCGTCGGAATTTTCGAGATCAACCACGACCTGTTCTGAATCCAATCCAACCTCTGAAACATGGTCGACTTTTGGAAGAGTCTCACAGTCGCAAGGTTCAACTGTAACGGCCAGATTTCCTTTGAACCTTTTAAGAAATTATAATTTGTATTAAAAACCAAAAAATCTCTTGCTTCCGTCAACCAAACGTCACATTTCCTTACAGGGTTTCCTTCATAGTTTCCGGGATGGCAACGTCCAGAACAAATCCTTCCCCGACCGTATTCCCGATATCCGAAAACATCTTTACAAAGTTGATTGAATATTCCTCCGGTCTGTTTTGGAAACAACGAAGGAGTTTTGAAAGCTTTGGAAGCGGAGGTGAAATATGCTTATTTACTTCTGGAGGAGTGGCCGGTACTTGACCCGGTGCCCAGTTCCTGAAAGAATATGTCAAATGTCATATGCAAAGAAAATGTCATGGAACACTACTGAATACTGGATGGCCATATTATCGAATACTTTTGGGCAGAAAATTATTTTAAAATTCGGTTGTACCCAGTTTTCCTCCGAACACATTGAACCCCTTTAAGCAACCAGACGGTTTGAATCCTCAAATCCTGAATTCTCAAGGAAATTACGTGCAATTTCCAAAGGATATCACTCAACGTATTCTTCAGTTCAGGCGCACAATTATCTCCACCAAAATTCTGGGCCTTTCGAATGAGTTTTATGGAGCTGACAAAATCGGTTGATGTACTCTTCCAGGCCTTTAGGACTTCCGGTGTCAGTTGAATTTTGTTCAACTCAGCCGATGCCTTTTGGACGGTCTCCTGGATTTCGGCCAATAACAATTTCCCGAGCTCAAAGGCGGCCTTCTGCTCCAAATCGTTTGTCGGAATTCTGATGACTGACGCAATTTCGCGACTCTGAAGGTACAAGGTTTCCTTCTCGGAATTGATCAGCTCAAGCCAAACTCCAGGGTATTTTTGAAACGTCGGGCCTTCAAAAGAGACTTTCTCAGTATCATCGGGTTTATCGTCTGAAAATGCTTCATAATTCGGACGCTTCATCTCTTTAACCAAAGATTTCGTGAATGACTCAATCCCTGATGACAATTTTTTGAGATTTTTGAGGTAATTGACGGCCTCATTCTCAACGTTGCGGAATAATTCTTCCATCAATTCAATTGTTTCATCCACTTCTGATGAATTTGGGTGAAAATTACTGATCAAGAGTCCGGTAAAGTACACCATTGGGGTAAGCCGCGGTTTAGTACCAAAATTAGTGTTGAGGACAGAGATCTTCAAGTGTTCAGAAGAATGTTTTAAATCTGTATTGATTTTGTCAATGATTTTCAAAACAGCATGGGCGTAGTAATAAGTTGCTGATTGCCAAACTGGTCTGAGGTCAAATTTGATCTGAAGGTCCAAGGAATCATTCTTGGAAGGTGACAAGGGCATGGATTCATCTTCGGTGGTGTCGTTGTCGTCCATTGTTGACATCTTGGAAGCGAAGGCAAGGGTCAGTCGTTTCGTTCCTCACGAATAATGTCAAATGTCACAAATGTAATGTAACCAAAAATAAGCTCAACGTTTTTGAATTTTGACACAATTTTGCAAACTAACTGCAATTTCGATTTCGATGATTCTCTGGTTTTGCTTAATAAGTACGAGGTCAAGGTCAATAATATTTACTTCATGTTGTTTTTTCTTCAAAATATTTGGCTTGGTTTTTTGGTTCCCGTGGAGTCTAACCTCTAGTACTGTACACCATTCTTACCCATACACCCACCCGGCCCCCGTACCCACACGGTAAAAATCTACAACTTGGAATAAAACTATGAAATGTGTCTGGAATGTAAGACAATCAATCAGATAAATCCAAAGTTCCAAGTTCCAATTCCAAAACAACTCGGGAATCCGGAATCTCATTTCTCCCCGTTTAGTTCGTACTGGAGGAAAATGAGATTTTTCCATAGAAGTCGTACGTGAACGTGTCGTCAAATTTGAATTGTACAATTTTCAGAAATTTTAATTTTGTGTCCGAAGAAAATTCTACTACAAGATTTCGATATTTTTTTGGAAATATTTTTGTGGAAACTGGAAAAAAATTAGAAGTCCCGAATTTGTGGAGATTTCATTCATAGCACGCACAGAATGGAACTTCCAGATATTAGTTACGAGAAGGCGGGATATGTGGAGACGGTAAAAAATTTGACCTTATTTTTACGAATACATTACATATACTAATTAACTTGACTGACCTTTTTTGAAATCAGAGATTATTTTTTGGAAATTGGAAATTCAGAAATTTTCACACTTTAATTTTTGCTTGCTTCTTGTCAATTCACAGGCATCTGGGAATAAAGTGAGTCGAAACACTGTTCTTTGTGGGTCACAGAATATTGTCATCAATGGGAAGTCAATTGTGAGAGATGGGGTCATCATTCGAGGTGACCTTGCAGCAGTGAGGATTGGACGGCAGTGTATCATTGATAAAAATGCAGTCATTCGACCCCCTTACAAAAAATTTAGTAAAGGGTAAGTGGAGTTTCTGCATGAACTTATCGGAGGAAATTCTTAAACACTTCATATTCTTACAATAAAATTCTCTACTTTTTCTCTTCCAGGGTGGCCTTTTTTCCGTTACAAATAGGTGACAATGTGTTTATTGGTGAAGGATCCGTGGTGAATGCAGCTGTTATTGGGTCATACGTTTACGTCGGAAAGAATTGTGTTATTGTGAGTCAAATTAATAACAATTTTGTAGTGAGACTAGAAAGAATAGTTCTATTCTAGCAACTGCTGCTGTCATTCACGCATAAGGTTTTCAATTTAAGTTGCAGTTTAGTCGTTCAATTTGTATCGATTCTTCAGCAAGACGTACTCATTTCGTGTGATATTTAGAGAAACATTCATAGATTCTATTTTGTGGAGTTGTGAATACGGTACAAGTACGGTATAATAATATTTTGATATTGATACAGGGTCGCAGATGTGTTCTCAAAGACTGTTGCTACATTCAAGATAATTCTATTCTTGCACCAGAAACAACTGTTCCATCCTTTGCAGTATATCGTGGATCACCTTCTACTCATGTGGCTGAGCAACCAGATTGTACTCATGAACTTATGATTGAATACACTAAAAGCTACTACCAACATTTTATACCCACTGGGTCTGTTTCTAAGGAATTTAGTCTACTCTCTGCTGGCTCTATTTAATATTTTAATTAAGATGCTAGGATTGCTATTTGGTGATGTGGTAACTTTACGGTATTAGTTTTCTCCCTCAGTTTAGTTTATTTTAAAGTGTTGGGAATTGTGTAAATCTGTCTTTTGCATTCTGAAACTTGATGATTTTGTAATAAACGCTATTAAAATATTCCAATTAAGAACTTAGGTTACATTAATTTTGAAACGTTATTCATGAAATTATGAAATGTTATCGTATTTTCCCAAAAATCTCGACTCGCTTCCTTCCAACACATGGTATTTATACTTGTAAAACCTTATCTGGTTTGAAAATTGAACGCTGATGCTGATGATGAGAAGACTAGGCAAAAACAAAGTTTATATTATAAAGAATGACGACGACGAAATGTGAATCTATCGTAGGTCGTGGATATTTATAATTGGGAACAAAAAACGACTGGATTTTCTCAATTTCTTTGTAATAAACTTACAAAGAGTATGTTCAATTTTTGTAGTGAATTTTAATTTATTATGTCCACTCGACAATTTCTAAGTGATAAAAATATGGAAACGTAACGATTAATAGATCCCTCTTAATAAGTGATGGAGAAAACAGGTTCACGATTCACTCTCAAAATTTTGACAAAATTACGAAACTAGAATCTGGAAGTATTCGAATCGTCGAAAAAGTAAACAAAAAAATTAGAAGCGAGTAAAATATCGACTCCTCGTTCCTGTTGAGAACTTATACTGAACCGAATATTAATATTTGTCAAAATATTATGGGGTGTTAACCAAAAAATATTTATCGTTGACATTGAGCTACTACTCTAAACTCTACTCTGCGGTGGTCCCGAGTTGGATGAATTTAAGTGTTTCCAATGTGTCACGATGATCCTCACCCAAAGCTTCTTTCCTTAGTTCATAAACTTCCTTGAATAATTTCATGGCCTCCTTGTACTTCCCTTGGGACTTGAAAGCAGCTGCCAGATCGTGCCCGGATTCCAATGTTTCTGGATCATCTTTCCCTAGAACTTTTTTCCTAACCTTATAAATGTCTTGATGAAGTTTGAGGGCTTCTTGATGGCGACCTTGTCTAGTATGAATTGCCGCAATCTCACAATTCGTACTTAAAGTGTCTGGGTCATCTTCACCAAGTTCTTTCTTCCTAATCATGTAGACTTTCTTGAACAAGGCCAAGGCATCGGAATATTTTTCAAGGAGACACATTGTGGAGGCCAACTCGTGTCCAGTTTCCAAAGTGTCTTCGTCATTCACTCCAAGAGTATCTTTACGCTTTTCATAAACGAATTGGTACATTTCCAAAGCTTCCTGATGTTTTCCTTGATCATTGAGAACAGAGGCCATGTCATGTTGAGTCTCCAATGTGTCGGAATCATCGTCTCCAAGCAATTTCTTTCTAGCAGCATAAACTTCAGTGAACATTTTCAAGGCTTTTTCGTGATCACCTTGACCGCTAAATAAACCGGCCATCTCATGTTTGGTGTCTAGCGTAGATGCGTCATCCTCTCCAAGGGTTCGCTTCCGACCTTCGTACACTTCTTCATAAATCTTGAGAGCTTCTTCCGGTTTTTCCAAGTTATCGAAGGTCCCTGTTAAGTTATAAACAAATTAGACACATGAATGACAACGGATGCTTTTGTTGTTTGTCAAGAATAGAATTCTAGTTAATTTTCATGAATAAGGGTATTGGTAATGCGGAAAAATCGAAAAATAAACAGCTAATTTTTAGTCGGGTAAGGACATTCCATTGATTCCATAAAGAGAAATCCAGAAAAACCCCATATCTATGTATATCCGACAGATTATCCATCCAACAATCCAATTATCCCCTTACAGCCGTATCCCAGCAAACGTAACTTTTATATTCATTTGCGGTTGAAATTAATAGTCTAACAAAGATTAAGTAATCAATTCTCAATTTCTCATGCTTCGTTCTCAATTTTACCTGCTAATTCATGCCCAGAATCCAAAGTGTCCGGATGGTCTTCCCCCAAGACTTTCTTCCGTGCCTTGAAAACCCTCTTGTAAATGTGATTCGCTTCCTTGTGTTTCCCTTCGTCATCTAGGGCACTGGCCATTTCATGTCTAGTCGTCAGAGTATCGGCATGTTCTTTGCCAAGAACGCGTGCCCGAGCTTCATAGACTTCTTTGAATAGATTCAAAGCAATATCATACTTCCCTTGATTTGCACGAGCGGATGCCATATCATGTTTCGTCTGCATAGTGGCCGGATCATCCTCACCCAGAACTTTCTTTCGGATTTGATAAACATCATTGAATGCTTTGAAAGATTCACCATATTTTTCTTGGACATCCAGGGTTTTGGCCATTTGAGTTCTAGCATCCAAAGTATTTTCATGTTCGTCTCCAAAACTTTGTTTACAACCTTGATATACTTGAGTAAATTTTGCTAAGGCTTGCTCATATTTACTTTCACTGTAAAGTGCGAGTCCCATATCATAGCCAGTCCTTAATTTACTTTTACTTCGACTTCGATTGTCCTTCACGGCAACAGGGGCTGGATTTATTTTTGGTAGATCTCCGACATTCTCAGTGTCATTCGTTGCGTCTGCAATTGAGCTGAGGTCAAAAGCACCACCTTTAGCATTATCTCCCTCATCACCTGGTGAAGGCTCCTTGCCTTGTAATTTTCCTTGGTCAGAGTCCATAGTAGTAGTAGTTGTAATTCTAATTACCAAAATAATATGAAAATTAAAATATTTATGTAAATATAACTCCGTACCGTACCGTACCGTACGTTGTACTTCAAATTATTTTTTTTCAAGCAATCTTACATGTATTTTATCAATGCAAAATTACTACGTGATAAATTAAATTTTTCATACCACCACAAACCAAGACCCAATGGATGGTCTTGAATGCAAAATTCACCCAAAATTTTCCAAATTCTTGCTGATGGAAAACAAGAAAAACCGGTAACAAAAAAAAATTATTTTTGGTGGACACGTGGAGTGAAAGGCTGAAGGGGCAGCAGAGTAAAAATTTTTCGAATTTGACGGAATTTGGAGCTTCCCGTCTGTCGCGCCCTTCGACCAAAATCCAATTTTATTTCTATGCTCCGGTATATGTGGTAGTGGCTCTTGGTGGTGCATGGTGGTCTGGTGGCGGCGGTGGCGGTGGTGGTAGCCCGGTGGCGGCGACGACGGCGGTTGAGAAAACGTCAATAAGAGGAAAATCAGGGTCACCGGCTACTCAGGCAAGGTCAGCCGGGAACATGTGGGGCCTATGCTCGATTGACCTCAAACTTTCCACAATTGCACTATTGCACAGACGATGGCTCATGCCCTTGCCTTTTGCCTTGCCTTCCTGAACAATCAATTGTTCAAACCCAGGGCATTAGCACTCTGGTTCAAACCTGTTTGAAATAAACCATGTCTGGCTGAGGGACAAATCCTTAACATAGATATGAGGAAAATTAATCACAAAATGCTTTCTGCTATATTGTAATAACTACAATGAATGTATCTAATATTATTTTCCAGTATTGCTTGGATGTGCCACAAAATAATATGGAGGTCATAGCTCAACTTAATTACAAACGTACAAACGGATCAACGTGGTAAAATGGAAAGTGATCCGACGTCTCCGAATCGCACAGTTTATCGGAGTATTCGGTTTCATATTATGCGAGTTGATGACAATCGAGAACACCGGACACATCGAACTGGGAAGAAAGCTGCTACATCCGATTATGTCAAAGGTCGAAGAGTATTTTTTCAACGGACTCTAAACAAATGTCGTTACATTCTCAATCCATCAACATTTGATCCAAATGTGGAAACTGAGTTCTACCTTCGATTGTGTATGCTGAGGACAAAGTTTATCTACGAGAATTAAAAACTGAGCATCCAGAACCATTTTGGATGTTTGCTTCTTGT
>JAQGCB010000489.1:0-21661 GCA_034698835.1 Protaphorura tricampata
CTACCCGGATTAATGGCTGACGTGGCGACATATGTAGGAGCAAAAGTGTCAGCACACGTGAAGTCCCAAACCAACGACCTGCCTCTACTCCAAGGGATTAATGTTAATCCATCCGGTCTTTTGCCATCCTCTCGAGAACACCCTACCGGTTCCCGAATACACGGAACCTCAGCAGATCTCAGTGAACGGGCTATAACGTCATTAGCAGTTTCGTGCCTGGACCTACGACCCGCGCTTCTCTTACAAGCAAGCCCATGCAGACCCCTGGCAGAAACCTCAGACCCACAAAGACACTTATGTGGCTGGCAAATGTCACAACCAAGTCGAAGAGCACAGGAAACACGAAACGTTTCATCCGAGAGGTGCAAACCCAACGGTGGCGACGGAATCACATTAAGCCAAGCCCCAACCTCTGGTTGGACAACAGCTAACAGTCTGGCCTTGTCCACAGCATTATCGCCGAAAGCGATCAATTCATTCATTGTTAAACTCACAATTGGATCTTCCCAAGACTTCTGAAGACCGCGCTGGGTTTCAGGAGGAAATTCAATCGCACCAAAATTACTCCAAGAATCCATACCCTCTTCTACAGTCGCATCATTCTCAAGAATTTGGACCGGCAAGATCTTAGAGATAAGGGGCTGAGCAGCGTGGAACGACGCGAGAAAACACGGAATCGCCGAATCCACAGCATGTCTAATCCCCAAACCTCCCAGTTTTACAGGTAATGACGACTGCATCCACGCATGAGGAGAGAGTTCACAATTTAAAATAGCCTCCAAGGAATCCTTGAGTGTCGCATCGTAGGACAACAGACTCACCCTTTTTCTCCAAGTTGGAGCACATCGCAAAAAGTATATCAGACGCGGAATTGAAACGGATGCTCGCAATAAAAAGAACGCACTATGCGATGAGAGATCAGATATGGATATGTTGTATATCTTAGCCTTTCTTTTTTGAAGGTCCCAACACGCTAAGTCAATTCTGCTGACCTAAAGAGGGCACCAAAGAGTACACGTGTTTGCATGGCAGGGAGGGACATTAACCCCGGGGTAGATGTCCCCCCTAATCTCAAATGGGGTCATGTTCTCTAAACTACAAAGTTAGCATGAAATGAAATGAAATGAAAGCGAAGAAAATTGAGCGACTGGACTTGGACTGGACTCAACTCGCACCCCTTTCCCGGAGAAACTAAAACTCAACCTCTCTCTCATCTACTCAATAAAGATGTAGAAATGAATTCGAATAGTCAGCAAAAACGTTAACCCCCCCTTTTTTCGTAATAAAACTGGAGTCCAATTTAAATCTCCAAACTCCATACCATTCTGTTCCAATCCAAAGTTCAAACTCATTAAAGATTCAAAAGACTCATTAGATTTTCGGGGACTTCATTTCCCAAACCCCACTTCAACACTCCACTGAATTCGCATCATTTCGACATCCATCTCAAAACCTCCGATCCGACTCAAAAATGAAAGCAGAGCGAAGAACTGTCTAATTCTACAAGCTCAGATGACTCTTAACTGGCAAATTGAGCCAACATGCCAATTCAGTCCATGCACCAGACTACTCTATTCATTCATTTCATTAATCTTCCGTAAATATACAGGGTGTTTCAGAGAAGACCCACACGGCTGTTTGTTTTGGCGTTGGCTTGGCTACAAACAATATTTTACCCCGTCAACTTTGAATTATGTGACACGCATTACATACATACATACATTTTTTGTAACTAACCGCAACGCAGTTTGTTGTGACTGCGCCGAAATTAACCTAACTTCATCGACTCAATTTCCTTCTAATTGTTCACGTAAAAACAACTTTTACATGCTACAAATGTTGAAAAACATGAGAGAAATATCTTGGCCTAGTCTACGGCAGGCAGCGGCTCTGCAGGGACCGCGCCTAACCGGTGGAAGCTAGTGTTGTTTCAATTGGCCCGAGAATACTCGGCCTCAGCGGTCAAAGGGTTAACCCTTTGACCGCTAAGCTTGTGTATTCTCGGGCCAACGGCTACTCTTACTCGGGTTATACTCGGGCTCAGCGGTCAAAGGGTTAATGCGAGATCAACTAATAGCTCGTAGAATTACGCCCGCTTTAGACTTTTCTCTTCTCTTTATCTTCTCTTCAAAATTAACGTTATTCTTATGGGATAAACAAAGAACAAACAAGAGAAAATTTTCGAGTAGCAACCATTACAACACATGTTAATTTTGAAGAGAAGATAAAGAGAAGAGAAAAGTCTAAAGCGGGCGTTACATGCTCTTATGATTTGGGCCTTCGTCGATTTTATACATTCAGCACAAAATTACGATCGAAATTGAAGAGACCACAGTTGCTTATGATCCACCCTGTACAAGAATTCGTTCATGCAGTCATTCAATCAGCCGTATTCCGTTTAGGTTAGTATTCCTTCGTTCAGTTATGAAAAGTTATGATGACATTACATCCGTGCAAAGGAGATGGTAGCGTGGGAGAACTAGCCGGCCCGTTGGATTGAAACCCACAAAACACAGGGGTCACCGCTAGAGGTCAGCGAAGGTCAGCCGGAGGTTAACATTGTGACCACCTCCGAATGACCCCAAACTTTGCACACAGATTCTCCTTGACCTCCTCAAGAAGGATTAGATGGGCCTGAGGGCCAAAAAATGCCTAAGAAAATGTTGAGTTGGCTGGCAATGCAACGGAGCCCAGTCACGTTCCACGGCGGGTGTTGTTAGGAAGTTAGGAAGCGAGAGAAAGAAGGGAGTTGGCAGAATTCCCTGAACACTTGTGTTTCGGGCACAATCACTTGAGAGCATTCAACCCGCACAGTAGCGTTCACTTCAACTCCGCGAACAAGAACAAAAGGTGTGAAATTGTTTGGGGAAAAATTTTCAAGGTCAAAATTTTGTGGTCAGTGTTTCTATAAGCAAAATGTCTTTGGCTCCTCTTCAAAGATTGGAGCGTTTTAGTGACCATATTTAGGTCACTTCTTGACCACTCCTCCTTTTGAACTTTCATCGGACTTACTCCCTTGTAGCCTTCAAAATACCGTTCAACTCTTTCGCCCGGTGACAAATTGTTAAAATCGACGTATGACCAACCGAACCTCATCCATTTCCTTCATTCCACAATAACTGAGCTCACTCCGTCCATAAGTGAACAGTTCAGAGTTCAATGGCAGAATGTTGAGTTGGCGGGCCAGGAGCCCACTCACGTACACCATTCGTCCATGTGTGAATCATCGGAGTGCTAAGGGATATTTTTAGTACAATTGGAACTAACGTCACCCCTTCAAATAATAAGCAATCAACGTTCAAGTAATCAGCGTAGACCTGCATGTCGTCAACACTGTTCATACATGGTAAGGCTCCGATCAGATCAGATAATTGACTATCTGATCTGAATCTGATCTGATCTGACATTGGTCGGATCAGATAATATCCGATCCGATCCGTTCGTTTTTATTCAGATCGGATATCTGATATCTGATAAATATTTCGGATCGGATAATCCGAGATCCGATCTGATCTGATCGGATATCAGATATCCGATCAGATCGGATCAGATATCAGATTTCAGATATCTGACATAAATTCTATGACTTTTTACCAATATTTAAAGAAATATTGGTGGAAAAATTCAAAATTTGGATCAGATATCAGATATCTGACCGGATTTCGGACAATTTATCTGAATCTGATCTGATCTGATATCAATTCGGATAATAATTTAGGTCAGATCGGATATCTTACCATATGTATCATCCGATCTGATCTGATCTGAAACGCGTCAGATTACAAATGCCCCATCCGAATCTGATCCGAATTATATCAGATCGGATAATTGCCTATCCGATCTGACAATTATCTGATCTGATCTGATATCTGATCCGAATTATCTGATCTGATCGGAGCCTTAGTAGGATGGAGAGTCCAAAGCGCGCACGGCGGTCAAAGAGGTGAAAACCCGAACTTCGGAAGTCCTTTTTTGTTGAGAAATCTAGGTGAAGTCCGTCCCGCTGTGCAATAGTCTCCCGCTGCTATCTCCATTCAGTTACAGTGCCTAGTATTTCAAAATATCACTGGAGGAGACGAGAAGAAACCGAAATAACTTGGCAACAGTTCTGTTTAAGGAAGGTGTAGAAATATCCTGGAAGGCACATTTCATCCGTCGAAACAATAATAGAACATACTAGTATTTATTGAGTCCGATAAATAAAAATGTCTTACACCATAAATATCTAGTTAAGATTACTGGACCATTATCTCAAATGGAATTGCAGCGTTCCGACTCATACATGTTGCTAAAATAATTGTGGTTAGAAACATTTCCCTTTCCAATTCCGATTAAACCTCAACGAACAAGAGTAGTGATTTGTGATGATGGTTCTGGTTGCTCAAGAGATCTTTCGTCTTTGCCCACTGGAATTTACCCCCTGTTTACCCCATTCGCCTTAAAAATAGGTGAATGTCTTACAGAGATCGTCTGGGCTTGCCAGCGGGTTGATGGATGTGCTGGATAATTTTCCGATGAGAGTAAAACTTTTCAAACTAACATTGTAATATGTGAAATTATACTAATTAAACCCATGATGCCTATGACCGGCACCGAAAAACGACACAAAATCTACGGTGGATGGTTGGGATTCATAATGTTGTGAATGTGGCTGCTCTGTTGGGAACGGTTGAGGTAGAGGAATATGGAACATTGTGGTGGGTGGATTTTGTGTTAAATGGTAATGATTAAGGGCGGAAGGAATCATGACGCATTCAGTGGGATCAGCTTCCTCTATATTATTTTCTGGCAAATTCTCTTCTTGAACAGGCTCTTCAACTGGGAATTCGGGTTGAGGTCTAACACGGTATTTGGTTCCCTTAACTCGCGGTGGTCGGTCACATCCACGTTGGTCAAGACTGTGATTTTCTTTGTGCTTCTTTAACGTCCCGCACTGCGTGAATGAGGCTCCGCAAATGTCACACATGTACGGCTTTTCTCCTGCAACAATAAATTACCAATTTCAATCAAATTATACCAGAAAATGTAACAGAAATAAAATGGAATAATCGTCGGTACCTGTATGAACTCTTCGATGCCTGACGAGTGTATAACGCCTGAAAAACTTGAGGTCACAATCTGGGCACTGATGAGATCTAACCCCACGATGAATCGCTTCATGACTTCTCAAGTCACTCAATCCAACGAAAGCTCTGTCGCATAGTTGACATTTATATGGTCGCTCACCCCGGTGTCCTCTCATATGTTTCTTGTAGTTCCCTAAAATTATTCAATTCATTGGTTAACTCTCACATAATGTATAATATGTTTTCCTGGGTCAAAACCCAACTTCGACGAAAATGGTCACTATTGGAAGAAATATTTTGGGAAAAATATTCCTAATGTCGGATCCAAGAGACCAGCTAGAAACAAAGTCGTCAACTGATTTGTGTATAAAAATAAAATAGCACCTGACCTGACGTGTAAAATCCCTTTCCACATTCAGCGCACAAGAATCGTTTCAAGCCACGGTGAACAGCAGCGCGATGCTGGATTAAAGTTGAATTCTGTGTAAATGTCCTTTCGCACTCGGGGCAAGCAAATGGCCGAAGACCTTTACATCCGATGATGTGTCGTTCCAGATACTTCTTATGTGCAAATTTCTTTTTACAATCCGGACAATCGAACAACTCTTTCACTAAAAAAGTACAAAATATTGGCTTAATGAACGTTGGAGCTGCATAAATTCAAAATAGACTGTTATTTCAGTATTTAGAGTATTTGTTCTTCAGCAAATCGATACATCCGAATTTAGGCCAGATTTCTTCTGAAATTATAACCATAACTTCTCCTATCAGTTTCTATTGCATTGCCCCGGTGTGGTGGAACAATATCTTTTTGTAGTAATTGCTGATTGCATCATTATTTCTACCGGAAGTACCTACACTAATTTTGCTTATAATCTTAAATCCGTACCTTTTCCATCTTCCCCAACCTCGTCTTCTGTGACACCATGGGTGACCCTAATGTGGTAGTTTAGTTTCTCTTTCTTCGAGTACGATGCGTCACATGATGGACATTGATGTTTCACTGGTTCTGTAGGAGCCGAGTGTTTTGCAATATGTTTCAACGCTAATCGTCGGTTACTAAAAACTTCCTCACACTGATCACAAGGGAATTCCGTCTGTGCCTTCTCAAACTGCGATCGTCGTTTTGGTCGACTTTCTTCACCACCTATTAGGAAAAAATCCGTTTTAATCTATTCCGTTAAACTTGGACAGAAACAGAACGTTTTGATTCGGATATTAATCACTCGACTCATTTCTCACCTGGGGTGTGTTCCTTTCTGACATGAACGGATAATTTGTCTTGTCGAGAAAATGACTTATCGCACTCAGAACATTTATACGGACGCTCGCCTGTGTGTAATCGAAAATGTCGAACTAAATCACGTCTATTTCCAAAAGGCTTCGCACAGGCGGAACAATGGAATTTGCTAGTGACAGGATCTTTTGGAGTGGAATAAATATCATCTGGTATTGAACCACCTAAAAATAAGGTCACGGGGAATTATATTAGTTTCAAGAAACCGACACTGACACAGACATAAAACAAACAATGCCAAGCGTCTCAAAAAATCAACAAGAAAAGATATAGTCTTACCAAGTTTTAGAATTTCCTGTGTTGATTTTCGCACTCTAGGCCCAGACCTGGCTATCTTGACATTTTCAACGGGAGGATTTTTTCTGGGTCTCCCACGGCCACGTTTTACAGTGGGAGGTGGTATTGGATCATAATCCGGGTCAGAATCATTTTCTGAGAAATTAAATATTAATAATTTATTAATTTGTTACGTTCTTGGAATGGTACTGCAAGCTCACATTCGGAAATTCCTAGACAGATATGGAAATCAATTTGGTCAGTGTCCCAAACTGTCTGAGAAATGGAACATTAAAAACTAATTGACTAATAAAGAATTCTCTGACTCTGATAAAAAAATAAGAACTTCGTCGTCTCGTATGGTCATTTCCGTATTTTTTAGAAATGCTGTAAGACTTTATTTACGGTCCATCGTCCATCTGACTTACCGAAACCGTCTCCGTCATCATCTTCTTGGTTCTCTGACTTTGGTAAAACGGATTTCAAGAAGGATTTTTCTGGAACAGGATTACTGACGACGTCGGCTTTACCGTCGTGTTTTTTAGAGATGTGTTGGGTCAGCTGATCTCTTCTAATAAATTTCATTTGACATGCCCCACACGAGTAAGGCTTCTCACCAGTATGAATCCGATAATGTCTTGCGGCTGGATAAAGGAGATTAAAAATATTATTTTTCAGAACCACAGTCTAAGGATCTTTATCTTAAAAAATGTACCATCTTTCTTATTGCTAAATTCTTTCGGGCAGACAAGGCATGGAAACTTATTTGTGACGGGGTTTCTCTCAAACGTGACGGCTTTCACTGGCGAAATCCCACTCATGCCTAGTAAAATAAAATATTTAAAATTAGAAGGTTATACGTATTACGTATTAAATTAAACGGAGAGCATCAAACATTCATCCTCACCATCCATTCCTTGGTCCTGATCCATATCGTCATCCTCCATCGATGAAACCATAGCCATGTTACCTTTTGGATCATCCATATCTGGGAGAATAAATCTTGGTGAATTTCTCCTGCCTCTGTTTCGTGAGTTCCGGGAGTTAGAAGTGGCAGGTTTTATGTCCTGTAAGTCCGAATTATCTTCACCACTTGAATCACCTAAAAACAAGAGAGTTTTAGTTTTACTAACAGGGCATTTTATATAGAATTCAATAAAAACAATAGGGGTTGTAGCTTGGGCGTCCGAGGTCCGACTACTGCACTTTCAGAGATTCGGATGCCTTGGTTTGCCCAGATCTCAGGCACACGAGAATAAATTGTGCGTTAACAACGTTAACGCGAATGATCTCTCAGTTATCAGTGGTTTTTTCCTTCGGGTACAAAGTGGCTTGGGAAACTTGGGAATACTTGATAGAGATAATTTGATACAGACTTTACTTCGGTCTGGGTATCCCCCACTGTACCGACTTTTGAGAAGTATTTGTGTTCCAAATTCCAAGTTCTGGAATTTGACTACTAGCCAGATTGGAAGTGATAACGTCCGCGAAGTACTAGATGGAATCTCATGCCTTGCATAATGGTTCTTGGTTCATTTCATTAGTTATAGCATGCCTAGTCTAAATAATTTCTCTCCAGACGAAATGATTTGGTCTACTCATTAATAAAATAAAATACAGCAGAGTAAATTCTCTACAAATCCGAATGGAAAGTTGGAAAGTTACGAGTGACGGTACCCAAGAAATAATTTGAACCTGAGAATACTTGACAGAGTCGGAATAGTCGGATCTCGGATGAGACTAGAACTAGAAGTCAGAAGACAGCGTTATTAAATAAAATTGTAAAGAAATGTGAATAAAATAAAACTGACCCCGATCGTCATCATATCCAACCTCTGGGGGTTCCCATGAGTCTCCATTTTCATTTTCTTCCACTAAGATAACCTGAACTCCAGCTTTTCCTGTCTTTAACGGCCGACCTTGTTTAGCAGCTTGGAGACTTCTCTTTTCCTGAAAGTTTCTATATGCTGGAACGAAATACAAAGAAATATCGTCATTCGTCATCATACTTTAACTTTAAAAATAAAAAGTACGGTAAATAGGTAAATGGTTATGTGACACCCTGTACAATATCAATACAAAATAAAACTTAACGTACAATTAGTTTCATCATTTCTGAACCCTGTCCAAGAGATGAGACTCTCTAATTCTCTGTACATAAGATTCAATCGTCCATCCAGAAGATCCATTCTCCCCCTCAATTTAACCATTTCTTTTTGTACTTCTTCAGTGGTCGCAGCCGTGGCCTCTCTGGCCGCTTGATGTAAAGCCAATTCATCATGATTCACACGAATCACATCTGCATCTGATTTTTCCTTGTCTTGAATTCTTGTTTGAAGTAAACATAATCTTCCTCTCAATTCACCGATTTCTCTTTTCCATGGATCTTCAGCCGTTCCACTCCTCCCACCCGACGAAGTCGGTGATAAAATTGTCAAAATATTTGCAGAGGTTGTGGTCGTTGTAATTGGGACACCCTGTGTACTGTGCATGTGCTGCACTTGCACTTGCATGCCAATGCCATCATCCAGCTGATATTTTTCTGTCGACATTTCTCATGCAAAAAAAATCCGACAGCCACAATTCAATTTACAACTTTTTGGTGTGTCCGGATTCCGGAATTTATGTAAATTTTGAAAATGAATGTTAAAAATTAGAAAGTTTGAATAAAATTGAGTCCAGACTTTATGTGAGAAGCAGAGAGTTGGACAGTTGGAGATTGGGACTGAAAATGAAGTAGTCCTTTTTTTCCTCGCCCCCGAGCCCCGACGGACGAGTTGAGGTGTTTGAGGTGGGGCCGCGCAGTTACGGCGCTATGTTTTGTATACAAAATTCACCTTTCCTTTCCTCTCTGTCTGTCTGTCTACTGTCTGGCTGTCCAACTCACATGCAAAATGCAATGCAAATGCAAGTACAACATTACATCTTCTAATGCCCCGAATAGAACAGTGGTTCTCTTCTTGAGTCAAAACTCTCATTTAAAAACCTGTATTGTAAGACCACTAGACCGCAAGACCAGTATTAATGTCATGGCATATTTGTTTAGACAGCTTGAATGGATTCCAGCTTGTGGAATCATCTATAAACTTTGTACACAATTTCCAAACTATCGGACCGACGGACCGAGGAAAAATCCACTCATTTGCACATGACATTGTATTTAGTTTACTGTTTTAGAAGGAAAGAGTTCAAAAATTACTTACAAGGCGAACCAGAAGACCTTTATACGAAACAAGATGTCGATTTCGGAAATATAAAATTGTGTTCGTACGAAATAGGACAATAGGAGTACATCTGAGAGTATTACACGAGTTTACGTGTACACTTTTATTTACACGAAAGTTTTGATGATATTTTGAGTTTATGTTTCTTTAAGATTTAAGATTGATGTTTTAGTAGAATGAAATCACTTATTGCCCATATAATGTTCACCATATGGGTTTATTCCACCCGGATTGTTCTGAAACAGGTACTCCGCCTAGAATATAGTAGATAGATATACTATAATGTTAAGTACTAAGAATTGTAAATTGAACTATTAGATAGTGTTACTACTTACCAGAAAATCAATCGGATCATCTGGTCGTGCCCGGGTAACATCGATGAGTCCTTTCGTTAGAGTCGGAACAATATGAGCCATCAAATAATGGCGTAATGGAATCAAAGCCGATTCCTCCCTCTCAAATTCTTCTCGTTTCACTTTGGCCAATTTCTCCATCTAAGATTTAAATGGAATAAAGTGTTGAGGTTTAAATACTTCAGGTCAACTTCCGTTCTATTTTTAAGTACCCAGTGCTGAATATTTTTCCTTCTATCTTCCAATTCTCGACTTTCAAGTTGAGCTAGGTCTTCCTTCTCTTGATTATCCAAAAATACTCGTTCAAACTGTTGAGCGTTTTTCAACGCCTCTTCTTCCTCTTTAGAAATTCCTGTGAATTTTAAGCGAAAAATGTGAAATACAACTTAATTAGCAACAACAACATTAGAAATTGTACCATAGTTGCGTGGCTTGCCCATCAAGCCAGAAATAAAAGTCACCGTGTTTAACATCATGTGACTGTTGTCTGCTGCCACATCGATAGGGAAATAAATGATCTCTTGTTCATCCAAATAAGCTTGGAAAGAAGTGTCATAATCTATCATTTTCTCCCGGTAAGTGGCCAAAGCTCGGGCAAAAGCTTTTTCTAAATGTCTGTCATCTAACTGAACCAGAGGAACAGTAGCAACACGTTCTTTCAGAAAGTCATCTTGAGCCTCGAAAATGAAGACACGATCTGTTCAGGTAATACATAATTTACAAACGCAGTTCTATTTTCATTCAAGGAGTATAAATGAAATTCGAGTATTTTAAATATTTACCAGGCAAAAGTCTTGCGTCCAAATCATCTCGTCCATCCTCGCCAGGATCCTCATCCAAATACTCTCCGGCATCTTCTCCAGCCTTAAACAAGGCTCTTGCTTGCTCCATATTTTCTGGGAAATCGTCCAGAATGAAACCCTGATTTTGGCATGGATTGGACAAAAGTCGATAGCGGTAGAGCCTGACAATTTTACTTAGTTATAATCATTGCTAATTTTGAATCGGATAAAACTCAAAATTATTTAATAAACACACTTAATAATTATGTCATCGGTCAAAACTCCATTCTCAGCCTCACTTTCGTCAACTTCAGTCAAGAGATCTTTCGCACGTGCTCTTGCCTGTTCCTCAAGTCCAGTATTCAGTCCTGCAATGTCTGGTTCTGAAGAGTCACCTGCAATTTCTCGCTAAAAATTAAAGCGAAATTAGAAATGTCTGAGTTTAATCTATTATAATCAATAATCATTGTGCGAGTCAATATTGATGAATTTGAGTACTAACCAAAAGTTCCCGAGTGGATGAAATCAACTCTTGTTTAGTAAAGTGATGAAGGCGATACATATCAGAGATTTGTCTAGCCACAGTTGATTTACCGCTGCCAGGTGGTCCAACAATCACAATTTTCAGGGGCTAAAATAGATAGCTAAATTGTAAAATGTGCTGAATGATGACTGGAGAACTTGATGAATCTCCCCCGACTCACCAAGAGATTCCTTGCTCTACGATACTCAGATGCCAATTTTCTTATAATTGATGTGAATCCATTTTCCGCTGCCCAATCAATTTGGAAATTCTCCTTACAAAATGTAGTCTCAATTCTCAAGTCCAACAGTATTTGATCGGATTGAAACATCTAAATACCAATAAAATAAAACACATCAGAATAATTATATACGCAAACTCAAGAAAGGAAAAAAAAACTTACCGTTACTTGTTTGTTCAAATAAATGTCTTCCATTGGAGTTCGTGTGATTCGACCAGTTCCCAGTACATCACTAATTGCCTAAAGTGTTGGGGGGATACAATTCATAAAATTAAAAGTAATACAAAAGAATCAAATACATTCGTATGCAATGCAAAAAGCATGCAGTATAATAGTCAGGCACGGGGTACGAGTAATGCCATTACCTTAACAACTTGATCTTGCTGTGGAATGACAGGGTCAACTGCTATGATGTATCGCTGTTTCCTCGGAGTCAAGTCCATTACGTGTTGGACAATACTAAATAAGGCCAACATCAAACACTGACTTGAAGAATTTACATATTTTGTAACGGAAATATTTCAAGTAAAACTTACCTAGCCAAATCCTTGATATAAATGGTTGGCATAAAGTTCTTGCCATTCCCATAAATTGGAAGGTGTTTACTATTGTGCCAAGCACCTTTGAACCAATGATGTAAGGGATCTTCGGCCCCACCATAAACAACTCCGGCTCCAATCACGTATGCCTTGACCATTCCCTTAGTCTGTGGAATAAAAGAAGTGAAGAAATTCTGGAGGTTTTAGTCCGGTACCGTTGGAATGTTCTAAGAAAATTAAGGGAAAACGTACCATTTTTCCGCTCGCAACAACATAACGTTCCAAGAGTTGAAGCTCTCGATACAAAGGCTTCGTACGACGGCGCCGGTAGTCGTTCTCTGACAAGGGTGCATCATCCTCATCCTGAATAATCAAATTATGTTTCCGTAAATAATTTTTGACTTTAAGCATACTACTTTCTAGTCTTTACCGGATCGGTGCTACGAAGAGTATGAGACCAGGAATGCAAAGTTGTTATGAGAATAAATGTCCTCTTTGTTCGAAAAGTTGGAGCCTTATCCCGGAGAACTGTGGCACAAAACATAATAAATCTATGGAATTATATGATCCAGAATGAATTGACCAAGCCTTTGAGTAAATTTACCATCAACAATGTTACGAATCTCATTGTATCTGTCTCGAGTGTGATTGTGAGTGATATCGTAGATAATAACACTGCATTTCAAGAGTTCCTTCATGTAGGCATCGTAGTCATCAGATTTCATGATTGCCCAAAGAAAATTTAAACTATCATTGCTCTTCTTTTCGCTCAAAGTTCCAAGCACTTTCCACTTTTTAGCAAATGATCCACGCGGGGTTTCATCTTCTCCAGACTCTCCGTCAACTTCATCGTCAATATCCTCTTCTCCATCTCCTTTAATAGCACCGACCACACGCTCACTTAAAAACTGGATGAAATAAAAAAATATTAAAAAATTTAAAGTAACAACCTGGTTAACTGTTGATCGAATTAGTCAAAATTCTACTACCTGTCCAATGTATTTGCCAATGTAAGTGTCTGCATCATTTATAAGAACTGATTCCGTATCCACAAAATCGTTCTGTTTATCCAATGGGAAAACAACTGTTCCAATGGCAAATCCTTCACTTTCATCTCCAGACACATTGAAGGCTTCCTCACCGTCGGACTCGTAATTCGGGTCCATTTTTTATGTACCACTCAATATTAAATCACAAATTCTACCCTTGTAAACTGCAACAGTCAAAGCTATTTCGTATACTGAGATTGTCTTCCTTGCTATCTCTGTGTTAGATTGCTTTTCGGTGTAATCAACAATGCATATATCAACTAAACGGTTGCCAAATCGATATTAATTTAAGGTTATAATAAAATAAAAAATTAAATTGAAATCTTGCACTCGGAATGTATAAAATACTGAAATATTTTATTCCGTGTCAAATATTTCGTACAATTCTAAACATTTGTGCAATAACAATACACTATAGTAATAAACTTATGAAAATACTTAAGGCTTAGTTGAGCTCAACTGCTCAACTTATAAACTCTGAGACCATGTTTTGAGCGATTCTTACTGTAAATTCATTTTGAGGATTTGGCTGAAATACTGGTAATTTCCATTCCATCCAAATGAGCATACAATTTGAAGGTTGGTGGGAGTGCTCTCAAGTCCTTCTTTTCAGTTTTCAATCTCCACAGGGCCAAGAGATTGGGCTGTGAAGATGTGTCCATATCGTCAGAACCACCTTGAATCATAGTTGTCGTCATTGGGGTAGGCGAGGCTGGAGAGTCAGCAATGACAGTTTTCATTCTAAACAATTAATTAAAATTAATTAATTCTTAGACTTCTCCTCTTTAACACTGACCTTCGATCGGCCAAACAAATAGCTAGTAACCCATTCTCTTAGGAGAAATACGGTTATGCCTTACAAGCCTTACTGGGATGTAAATTAAAAAATGCATTCGTAAAGTTCGTACGTTATATTACATTTACAAAATCAATAACCGAATATCAAGTTCTTACGATTTGGAGTCCGCGATGTCATTTCCTTTCTCTTTATCCAGTTTTGTAAATGATTTGCTATCATTCTGCCGACTTTCCATAAAACATTCTAACACTTTTTGATGAGCCTCGGAGTGCAGATTCGCCCGGAGAAAATTCTCTACTTCATTGTATACTGACCGCCATTGCTCATCCCTTAAAAAAATTGAAGATCAATCTTTCAAATAAATATAATTACTTATCTGTAGTACTAGTACTAGTAAGTGACCAAAATTCATTTACCTTTTATGACCTTTCTTGTGATGTGGGGCCGGAATAGGCGGTGCTTCGTTGCGGGCTTCTATAGCCATCAGAGACCAAAGAGTTTTATCACAACAGACTTTCTCCATTTCATCCAATGAATCCCTCGGCATAAGCCTTAGCAGGTCCTCCAAATGCTATTTTAGAATGAGTAAAATGTAAAACTATATTTAACCGCTACTAAATTAAGGTTAATTTTTTTTTCATTGAGTTCAGTTTACCACTGCCATTGGAAACAACAAAGAACCCGAAATTGTCAAAGGCCAATAAACTGTTTTCCGAACTAGTCTTGCTTTAGAGGATTCAATGGCCAAATCTTTCTTCTCCTCATCTTGACTCAACCTCCTATCCTTTGAGAGGTCAAAAACTTTACCAGTTCCTGTCTTCTCAGGATATGGAATGAGCATATTAAGTCTCATCAACTCCACAAAATCCTAAGAATATCAAATCAATCGAATTAAATATTATTACTAGTATTGTTTGCGATTATAAAGAGAGTTGTTAAGAGAGTATGGACTAACCGGAATTCTGTAGTCCGTCACCCGACCACCAATGCCCTAAAAATGTATATGTATAATCATTAAGAAATACCTAGCATGGTGCAAAATAAAAACACAGGGAACCGGCTACACAAGTACAAATTATGCACCTCAAACCGTAACTCATTTTTAAAAAAGAAGAAACATAAATATTAACTGAAGTTGAGTAATTTGTAAAAACCTCAGATATAGACGGCGGATCTTCAAGAATATTCCGTGCTGTTTCCATAACGTGCATCCAAATCTCGCCACCGTGTGACATAAGCACATGCGACGTCGATTTCCCTAAAACATGTGTTTTCTGTTAAACAACAAAAATATTCAGATACCATTTTCCCGAAGTTAACTTACCTTTCTTTGGTGTTTCCAGCCAAACAGAGCGTCCACTGATTACGAAATTACTCAGGCAAGTAGATGGGCGACTGCAAACAATTAGCAAATCATTAAACCTTATTGATACCACACGCACACTTGGGTAAATTCTTTCAAAAGCAGTCAAAAGTACATTCTAACTAACCTGTTCACATCAACTGGAGTAATCCGGCACGCACTATTACACGGGTGCAACGCTCCGCCAGTCGATTGTCTCGGATTTGAAGGTGTGGACCACTTCAGTAATTGCGTCTCTGGACCTAATTAGAATTGTATATATTTTGTTTTTACAATTTAGTCTCATTTTCAATGCTGTTCTGAAATGCATGGAATGAATGGTTTACTTCCGAATGACGAAGAAAAGGAAATGCAGCTGAACGAAAGAATTTTGTGTGCAGAAGAAAACGATCTGGGTTGTAATATTTGTTTGTTGAAATACCTTCAGAAGTTCGGATTGACTTAATTGCTATAATAGTTAACTTACAAGTTGTGGACATTTTTGGATGGAACAAAGGCACGTCGTAATTAGAAGACGACGTCGCATTTTGCTCTTCCTTCATGGGTATATTTGTAACTGTAGTTATGACCAAATTATGATGTCTTGTACATCTAAAAAAATCAAATATAATTATACTTCGATTTCATGGCTAAAAGTCTCAAAAGTAAATTTCTAATTCCATTACTCACAATTCAACCATTTTATCGTACAAGCTGTCTGCCGATAAAATACAAATTTCCACAGTCAGATTGGGCGATAACTGTAATTTCAAAATGTCAATATTAATTTTTACAAACAAAAATAGGTATTTAGATAATTTCTAGGAAAACAACGAACCTCACGAGGAGGAAACGGAACTACCCTGGCCAAGCGTTCCTTGCCAACTGGATGGATTGAAAGTAAAATGAATTCACATTCATGGATTGGCAACAAACTGCGAAATACAAATACACAAGATTAAAAGAAGTACGAATTGAACCTAATCAAAAATAATTAGCCCATCGAAACGAATGTAATTAATATTAAATTGTTACTGATCAGAAGGCGATACTGAGGCGTTGTGTTGAGTTAAAGTAGTGAGGAAACAAGCCAACAGGTCAACATCAGTTGTGCATGATGTCAAGCAAATAACACGTCCTTTGTTTACGACCTGCCGGACAGATTATTCAGTTTAAGAAATGTAGAATTATGAGCTGTGCGCTTACAAATAATGCCTTCACCCTAAGGGTTTAAACATAGTACACTTACACTCAATGAAGACTTTGCCTCTGTCATGAACTCATCCTGAGCTTCAGAAGGCGTTGATAGGGCTTGAAGGGCCGCCTTAATTCCTAATTGAATGGAATTTCCTTGTCTAGATTTTGTGGCTGTCCCTTCATCAATGAATGCGTCACACACCTGTATGCAATCAGAAGAGTTAGAATTATTGCTCATGAGAATTTAATGTATTTTATTCTATTTAAAAATGAACTTACGAATGTGAGATTCTGTTTATCTTTCTGCCAAGTATTAATTTGCCTTGTTCTGGATGAGTCAGCAAATAAGAACAAGAGAAGTCGTTCTTCTGAAAAAATGTCCCAAACAATTCTGGCGTATTCCAAAGTGGACTCGATTCCATATGTCCACAGTGTTTTAGCGACTGGAGGGATAAATCCAAAGTAATTCATAGCGGAATGTCCATGTTGTGAAGTACGACGAGAGGAAGGTCCTCCGTTCCCACCTGGTCCTCCACTTGTGTCCAATTCCACGGACACCCCTGAAGACTCTTTCATCACTGCAGTGTGGTCCAGGAGGATCACCGTTTTATGACTTGCCTCAAACATTTTACAAAATTATTTTTGACACACACACACAAAATTTGAGAAGGAAGATTTTTAATGTCTGTTTTGAAAGAATTGACTCGAGACGAATTTGGCGGATTTTTGAGATTTTGTACCTCCCGCATTACATGTGGCTTCAAAATTTGGGGTTAGTAGAAATCCAGCATCAGATCAGATTATCAGATCGTATACCGTAAATAACCAAATAGAGCCCCCCGGGCTTTACTGATTCCAGTGGAGTCAGGTCAGAAGTCCTTTGACCTTTGACCACTTTCATCATAAGGGTCAATCGAGAAAGCGGGAGATCGAACTGGGCTCTATTCAGCACAAGAGGTCTTCACCAATTTCACCGTCTTTGCGCCTTTCATCCGACATTCTACTGATTTTGGTCATTCATGCATGGTATTCTTGTATTAATTTGACTTAATAAAATATACATGATATTCTTCAGTGCTTAGAATAAGTGTATAACTTGTAAAGTCTGTAAGATTTGGTAGGACACTCCAATCGAAAATTAAATAAACACAATAGTTCGAATACAGTTCTCCAATTTTGAATTTATTTGAAATTTTGATTCAAAAGTCCCAATACATATTGTTATTTTACCTCCGAAAATAAATAGGAGCAAAACAAAGAATTGTTTTTAAGAGATATCTGAGCCGAATGAACTGTAGTCATGTGCAAAATAATACTTCAGCGATTAATTATAGTTTTGCAGCAAAGAAGTGACAATTGCGTATTCATTACGTAATTACGAACCATACTTTAATTTTGCTTTTGCTTTGTAATGTTTCTGCAGACTAACTTTAGTTCATTCTTTATGATGGTTCGCTGGCTAAACGAAATTTAGTCCGAGTAGAATACTCAAACACTTTAACCAATATTGCATGACAATTACTTACACTTTTAGTCATAAAATTGATTAATTTTCAAGACTCGAACTCGAGTTTAACACATAGTGTTTACATGCCACAAGGAACTAACATTATACATAAAAGGAAAATACAATACCTACAACCGTTTAAGAAGATTTTAAGTTTTTTTTTATAGGTAATAGGTATAAGTACATTCAATCAACTCTTGCCAAGCTTAGAAACTAAACTTTTGGCGTCATCTTGTATTTTCTTCAATTTTTATGATTTTGTATTTTTGTTCCTTTTTTTCTATTTCTTTCTGTGGAATTTTCTCTGCCTTGCTGTTTTACTTCATCTGCCATACACATGTCGTAGGCTTTCGTAGTATGTAACATTTCTTAGACAGTTTTCCTTCTCGTAGACTCCCTCCTACTACCTTGTCTTCCCAGTTTAACGACGTCCCCGACGTCTCATTGACGCCGAACATTGTGGACAGTACCATTTACCTTTAGGAGTTGAGGTAATTCCGACACACGGATAGTGAAACCATTCAATGGGACACTAGAATCAACAATTCATTTTACCAGTACAGTATAATAGAATAGAGACAGACGGACAACCGTAATTAAAATTACGCTCCGTACATCTTCGTTGTCGCAGGCGACCATGTCACCATAAAAAACTTGATTACAAAGGCAATATCGTGGTTCACTAGGATCAAACGTCCAGTCCGCCGTAGGTTCCACAGGAGTTTCAACCAATGTAGGTTCCTCAACTAGTTCATCTGGTGGTTGAGTCAACAATTCTTGATTTTGAGTTGTGTGTTGAGATTTCCTATAAATAATTGAGATCAAATTTATTTTTTCGATAGTTTCATTTCAGTCTTGGCTTATCGGCCATATTCTTGTGAACAGTGAACAGAGCGTGAACTACACTACAACAATAAAATAATTATTATAAACCGTATTTAGCATGAACAAAAGTAATTTTTGAATTGAATTCAAAAACAATGTCTAATACCTTTCCACCCTGGTCAACTATGACTCTTTAGAGTTAGCTTGGCAGGAGGATAATAGTACAAGTCAATTTTACTTTACCAATATTCTGATACAAAGAGATTATTTTAATCACTCCATCGTTAACTGATATTGGATTGGGTCTAACTGACTTGACTGACTTCACACTCACAATTAAAATGTATCATGTGTCTTCTAATTTCTAAAAATCGAAAACTATTAAATGTTATTTCAAACCTTTTATTTCGTTTTTGTTCAACTGTGGTTGATGAAGTGCCTGCTGTAGCAGCAAGTGCTTGTTGAGCAGCTTGATGAAGTTCAGTGTTCGCCAAAAGTTCACGTCCAACACTAAATTCCTGAGTATGAAGTCCCAAATTGATGGCGTCGTATGAAGCTTTCAGACTTGCCGTCCGTCTCCCCTGTTGCATCTGTGTTGAACAACATTAATATTTATTTTGCTATTTTCAAAACACAATTATCTGCCATTGAATGGAAAGAACAAAAATTGCGTTTTGCTAATTCTCATTTTGCAGCAAAAGTAAATAAAATATTGTAATGAAATAAATGATAGTCTGCATGCAGAAAACTTACGCATACCATTTGAGTCACCGCAATGGCTTGTGAAGCCGCTGCTGCGATGGCATTTCCACCGGCTCCCATATGACCCAAACTATAGGACAAGGCTGGAGTCGTGGATCCACTAACACTAGGGACAGCAATTGAAGTCTTGTCCATGGACGCTTTTCTTTCAACTTTCTTTTCTGTCTTGATAACAGCCGCTCCCGTTCCCAAGAATCGGTTTTCTTTTTGACTGTTCGGAAGATTATCACGTTCAATACGGTCTCGGTCACGTTCACGTGGCTGATCAAGTTCTAGAGATCCTACAATTTAAAAATTAAATAAATATTTATAGAATCAGGACAATAGTTTGCTAAGCTAACGATTCCGGAGATTAAACCCGAAATTCGAAATGCAAATAAATATCTCAAGTCTAAGTCAACTCACGTTTCTCCAAAACCTCCGTAATTCCTGCATTATCTGCCTCCAATTCCATTTTGAACTTGTGTAATTCCTGGTCAAGCCTCCTCAAGTATCGATCAACCAAGTCGTACATTTGATTAGCTTGGTGAACTTTCTCATCTAGATTTAACAAAACGAATGCTTATTTATAACATCACACGTCATTGTAGGTAGGTATAACATAATACTAATAGTTTTATTAGTACACAATATTGATAACATTTTTTTATAAATGCGAAATGCTTCAAAATTACCCGCATCCTCCAATGCTTTGTAATATTCCTTCCGAATTGTTTGAAACTCAGCATCTTTGTCTGGTGTTTTGGCTTTCTTTGCGGTCAAAAATAGAGATTTCACACGATCGTCTAGCTTGTCAGAAGCATCTAAATATGCAATAATAAAAATTCCTTAATAACATTTTTAATAAAAAATCTGGGCGTCCTAATTCAGTAAGTTGGGGTGAACTCCTTTACTCTAAATGAAGTTTGTTTTAAGTCAGTAGATATTGGAATTAAAGAATTCAGGCGGACTAAGATTTCGGTCGCTCCAAATATAATAATACACAATGATTAGTTAATCACTTATAAATGGTCTTGACTTCCTTCCTGTAGGCTGTTTAATCGTTTTGTTCCGTTTGTGTTCCACAATCCACAAATATTTCTTATTTTTAGCAAGCATGTTACTGTCTTGTAGAAATATGTTAATTGTCAATTAAAATTCACACTACCGGTTGACAGTTGACAGTAAGATCAATTTGATGTTTACTATCAATGAAATAGATCATTATTCATTGTTTTGTATTCAGCCAATTCAGCTTCCGTAGACCGAACGGGAGAGATAGAAAGAGTTGAAGAAGAGACCTCAGAATAATTGTTCATTCAAATTAAAAAAATTCGAGGAACTCATATTTGGTACAAAAAAGTTCCTACCGACCTACTGGGAGCCCCGGGAATTGAACCCGGTACTGAAGCGACGAAGCGAGGTGTCAGTCACCGGCAATTCCTTGGGTCCCGTTAGCAATAAGTTAAGTTAACAATAAGATTTAGATTATATAATTAAGAAAATTAGCTTTTTATTCATTGAGAAACTAGAAATGTAATTGTCCTATACCTTTCCACCCTGGCCAACTTTGGCTCCTTGAGCTAGCTTGGCAGGAGGATAATAGTATAAGTAATTTCAATATACCAATATCTAATATGAAGTGATTATCTTAACCACCCCATCTTCAATTTGATATTGGGTGATGTTCACTCAGAAACGGGAATCTGATCGAAACTTGTTCGAGGTCACCGACTTTAAGAATACCTAGTATTATTCGTTAAAAAAAGTGGCACATGATCATAGACCGAAACCCTGGTAGGTGCTAGTAGGTGACGCCTGGCTTGGGAAATGACTATTTTACTGAATTCGTTGTAGATAGAATCGACTTTGAAGTGAAATTTTTCATTTTTGTAATGCT
>JAQGCB010000490.1:0-21655 GCA_034698835.1 Protaphorura tricampata
TGTGTTACTTTTTTCGTACATGTACATTCTGCATATTCAAAATCAGACATAGTAAATTCGGAAAGGTCTTGTACCATTATGCTGCAACGTACTGCATGGCCAATTAGTATAGTAATTTACAATTTTGGTCATTAAGGTGTCATTTCGAGAAAAGTCCCTAGGAATGGCTGACGAAAACGAGATAATTTATATTTCTGACGATGAGGTTCAAGTCGTAGAATCCGAAGATGATAACAGTTCGCAGCAATTACATGAAGACCTACGTTCCACGGAATCCGAATCAGGGTCTGACAGTGAGGATGAAAGTGATCATGAATGGTCTACCCAGGACGAACCTAGCCTCGTGGAACCTGGAGGAATGGTCCTTTTTGGAACATTTTGCACTAAGCTCTGTGAACATATTCAACAACGAGTGAACTCTGACGAATTGGGGTATGACTTGTTCTTCATTGAAGGAGGAAAGGTTGAGGTGGGGCTAAATCAGCATACTGATGCTGAACTTCTCAATCAAACTCCAGCACATGGTGTTTTGGTGATGAGTCATACTGCACTTTCGTCAAGATTTCATTACCAAGATGAAACACATTGGGCCAAAATCATTTATACTCCGATGATTAGCCAACAAACCCAAACTCTTTGTCTCTGCTCACACAACGGACCGAAACCGACTACTGGAGGACCAACTCATGAATATGCTTGAATTCACGGGGCCAAGTATTTAAAATATGTTCATATTTTATCCGTCCATTTTTCAAAATTCTTATAATTTTTGAGTAAACAGATTCAATTCCAAATTTTTACGGAAATAAATTATCCAGAATGAATTGCGTAGACTTAATCTATTTGAAGTCAAATTCTTGAGGAATAATAGTTTGAATTTTATTGGTCTTGCATTTTTTTAAATTATTTTGTACTACAGAATTCCAGGGTTTATGAATTATTCATTTTAGGGCAATTCGGATTAAAGTAGTGTGAGGATTTAGTTGTATCTTCTGTGGGTTTAAATAAATTTAAACTTCACCAGGAAAACGATCAACAATTGTTCCATTTTCTAATCGAATATAATTGATATCTTGTCCCCAAATGTTATCATAAGAAAGTTCAATGACACGAGCTCCTCTGGTCCATCCAACCCATCCACCGCCATGTCCGGACTGTCTGTTGTAACAAAGTTGCATATTCTCGTAGTGACAACACCATCCATTCCCTGTAAAAAGTTACAACAAGTCATAAGTACTGTACATAATACTGTAACCGTCCTGACGAAACTGGATTCTAACTGGTGTAAAACTTTCTATTTAATTCAAGTAGTAAATGCCCGACAATCTTATCAAAATCCTAAAATCGGCTCAAACGATTTCTCACAAAAACAGACAATGAAAAGTAGCAGAGATTAAACATTAAACAAGAAAAGGCGATACAACGTGATATAAGATTTGCTCAAAGAGAAAGAGAGAGTTTAGAAATAAAAAAAAAGTTGACAATCACAGCTATAAATCAGTCTTTTACAGTAGCTAAAATCTCTCAACTTATCTTTATTTTATTTTTACCATGATTGTGTCCAACGAATGCGGTCTTGACCATTCCTGAGTTCACCAAAGCCTTCATAAGACCCGTGTCCTTTTCTTGTGGGGTCACAATGTCATCTGAGAGGAAACAATGAATATCAAATACGTCTAATATGGAGCGTATATCTGAATACAATAACTTAGCTATTGCAAAATGCATTTCTAATTTGGGAAAGGGCACTGCGCTAATTTTTGTCTTCTGAATGATTCTGAACTATTGAACTTTTCAATAGCTAGTATTACATGTCCTCGTGATGACTTACCATGTTGACCAGTACATTCAGGATAATTTTCTATGTTGTCATGAATAGGTCCATATTCAGCTCTAAATTACAAAAAGAAATATTAAATTCCATTCTATCCAAAGAAATAGGAAATAATAATCCAATTAAAGGAAATCCAGTCTAGAGAAAATGTGCTACGCATATTCGCCGCGACTCGCGACCCAAAACATTTTGTCGCTAGAACAAGATCACCTGAAATACGTAGGTTATATAACTTACGTTGGATAATGAAAGAATGCAAGGGTAGGAATCGGACCCCAAATTTGCTTAATCTGTTCACTTTCAGATATAAACCACTCAACAACAGTTTCATGAACATAAGCTGGAATACCTCCGCTCGAATTTTGGCCACCCCGGGTATCAAAAAACCAAAGAATGAGTGCTGGTGTATCACTTCCATCATCCTCTTTCTTCCAAATAGGAATGTAGTAATTGGTATTTCCAACGAGGCCTTCAAAACCTTGTTGAGTATAAGCGAGGTTGTACTTTTGTTCGGTCTGGAGAATTTCTTCACGTGAAAGATATCGTCCGATATCATGATTTCCGTACGTTGTTGCCCACCTAAAATATTTTCGTCCGAGTTATGCACATATTCTGAACACACATTAATAATTCTGATACTTACCGATAATTCCCTTTAATAGCTGCTTGAAAAAGTAAATCAATATAAGCAGTTCCATTTGTGAAAGGAAATACTTCGGCGGAGACCAAATCTCCAGTATAAACTACAAAATCCGGATGTTCCCATTCAAGAATGTCTGTCATGACTTTGGTTGATTTTAGATCGTTCGCTGGTCCCCATTCTGTTGATTGTCCTTCACCGTAATGCCTAAATTGAATCGTATTAATTATATAAGAAAGAATAATTAATTTATATTTCTACTAAAACCAACAATTGCTTGAACTTACAAATCGGCGAACGTAATAATCTTGAATGTTCCGTTTTGATTAAAATACACTGGATCACGAACAGGGTTACGAGAATTTTTATTTGGGTGCTTCAATAAATTTTTAAAGCCATGCTCCCTTTTAACACCAGCCTCTGTAGTAATAATGTTTAGTGCTAGAACTGCCAATGCAGCCCATAACAAAAATGACATAAAATTTTTGTTCATTTTGAAACTTTACTTTTTTACAGAGATCGTTCAGTCAGAACTGTCTGTCAGGAGAAACGGGTTTCAGCCGTTAAAAAGTTGAAACCTTTATAGCGTTGTGAATTATAATATCGGTAGGTTTTTATCTAGTGTGTCAATTTGACAATTTTATCTCATAGCACGTTGTCCATAATTTAAAAGAATTCCATGAGCGCGTGAACTTGGAGAGGCAAATACTCCAGAAATCGTCAGAATGTCAAATCCTCATCTGGTAGACACTTAACATCAACTCAACGTGTCGAGTGGTCACGTTATTACATTTTTATTCCGAAATGCGAGTTGAACTAACGATGTACTGTAATCAGTAGAAACTGATTGTGACTTTACGTGTCCAAACAGGTTGTTTGTGTCATTGCATAAGCTTTTTAAAATGTATACGTTTTTACTCAAGTCAATATAACTCAATGAAAATAAAATTTCACAATTTTTGTTGCACTTTGATATCTGAATAAAGTTAACTATAGTTTATCCATTACCTGTTCTCTTGAATATATTAAAATTTGCATGCAATTAATTTCAAATGAATACTACCGTGTAAAAAATAGTCCGTTGAAATGTTATCAGGAATTAATTTATTATTTAATACACTTCGTATATAAGTACACCGATCTACAGTGAAACCTGTCGATGGCCATCCTGACTTATGTACATGGGATAAAAAGAATGGCCGGGAGGATAACACAATTGAGAAACCGTTTATTTTAGTCAGGTGGTCGCGGACTCAGGTTCCACTGTTGTCTGTACTCTGTAGTATTAATTAGGCTTCTGATAAGGAATTCGAGCGAGAATAATTCTTCATTGAAATGTTGCTCTGAGTTGTTCTTCCGCCACTAATTTCACGTCCCTCCACATCCATTCCAGTCGTCGGTTTACAACATGGAAGTTGTGTGATAGGAGTCAAACACCCTACAATTTTCCAAAATTTCTTTTTTTACGAATTAATTCAAGTCGTATAATTTCATATACAAATTCAAGGCGTCTTTACATGTATACTTTACATTTATTGCTCTCAAAAATAATTAATTTTTAATGACAACATTCCAAGGTGAAAGCAGTAGTATCAAGTGGCAGTCCCTTCCTCAACAATAAAATTGAAACCACAGATTTTAAAGTTAAAGTTTGGACTAAAAAACTTACACCGAAGATTTGGGTATTTGTTCCAAAGGTGAGAGAGTACTTGTCTCTTGCACACAAAGATGATAAAAATTGCGATTCCTTGAAGAAGATTGATAATATCAAATGCGATCCAACCAAGAGAAACTTTGCCTTCCGCACTCGCAACCCAAGAAATCACTTCAAAAATCCAAGTCACACCCATCACACAAAATAATTTGACAAAAAGTTGGAATCTAGATTGATTAAAATCATATTAATTTTTCATTACTAAAATTATTAATTATAAAACTAACAACAGAATTTCTCATCCCTAGTTGAAAATATATGGACTCACGATTGTGATTGACCATTTGATTGCCCTTGTCTTGCTGATCTTGTACTTTGTTGATATTTGTACATAGTGAAAACTGTAGTCCCAAAGAAAATTAAATTCACACAGAGAAGTGTTCCAATAGGTAAATACACGAAGTATCCTTGTGCATGGGAGTCAATGTAACATCGATCAACACCGTATAGGGGTAGAGGAATACTCGTGGAATCTTTGGAATGCCTTGAATTAAAAACCATTGCAATAAATATTTGCAATTTTGATGCAATTGAACCCAAAATAATTTTGATATTTTCTTTTACGTTTCGTCAATAATGAATGCGAAGAGTACAAAGAAAGTTGGTATTCCCCATGCGAACAGTGAGTAGTAGAGGAATCTTTGGAGTCCTTTGGATTTAGCAATTGTCGGGCTCAACGTTCTGTAAACCAAATAAAAAGGAGTAGTTAGTTTACCTGAATAGCTGTAATTTTATATGAAGATATTTTAGAGTAAATATTCTCACTTGAATGTCCACCACAAATCAAAATTCAACATTGTGAGCCAGCAAAACGTGGAGAGAAAGAAGAAATGTGAGAGGAGTGCTGAAATCAGAAATACAAAAATTTTACAAAATTATAATTAGAAAATGCACCTGCTTTGCCTCAAAAATTCAATGTACATATTAATTTTGCTTCACGAGTAGAAAAAAATTGATTACCGACTGCAGTACACGGAAAACTCCTTGCAGAATCTCGGTACAGAAATAAACTCATTAAATGCGACGTCCCCAAAAACACGAGCATGAAAAACATGGACACAGAGTGAGAAAAAACAGTGTAACCGTGTAGATTATGTTTGTCCCAAATTAGAATGTAAACGACTGCAGTCATCAAGAGAAAGAATGATGACAAATACATCATGATTGAATAGATCAAGGAAAAACGTTCCTAACAATAGAAAGCAAACCAAAATTATAGAAACATTATAAACAAAACATTCGATGAGCTAAAATTGAGAGCTAATTCTTTTTTATTCATTACAATAGTTTTCCTCTCCTCCTTCTCCTTCACTGTTTCCTCTTTTGCACAAGTTCCAAGCACTTGACCAGTCAATTTCCCATGATCATTAAGTAATCCATCCAAACAAAAATCCGTAGAGACAATTGAGTTTGAATAAAGAATCGACCCGTTCACCAAAACTTGAAATCTTTAAATACAAATTAATTATGCACATTTTGCAGTACTAATACATATGTGCAAAGTGAGCATTAAATAATTACGTACGGTATTGAGTCTGAAGATTCTGAATCTTGAAAATGGTAGTCATCACAAGGTGTAGGGCGAATGTAATGTATTTGTTGTTTTGACCAATCTTCATGAACACAATTATTGGATGACAAACATGGTTTGGAAGATTTCCCGTACTCATTTATTGGTGACCATTCTTCACGACCAGTTGACAAGCAATCAGGTATTGGAAGTGTCAAAGAAAGAAATACTCCACAACATTTTGGAATACATGTAATTTTTCCACCACAACGAATTTTACACACTTGTAGAACGAGTTTTGTTTTGTCCATACTATATACAGAATTGGTTAGCACATGTTTAATTAATTACAAAAAGAAATTAGATATTAATTAATAAAGAAAAAAAGACAATAACCTTTCAATACAGTAATCATCGGGTTTATAATATCCGGACAATCCGGAGTGCTCCTGGAATCGAGCTTCTAGGTACCCATTTGATAACAATGGCCCAGCTGGATCTTCAAGTTCTTCATCAGGAATTTCTTCGTCGACGGAGGTTACGTTAAGGGGTATAGTCGGTATGATTAGTTCTTCTGACCCGTAGCCATAAGAGCATTTGAAATCTCCAGACTGTAGACTATAAAAATGTAATTTAGCTGTAAATGAGATTGAATAATAGTGCAATCCCCAATAACATGAACCAACATGTATGAAAATATTCTACAAACTTGATAATTGGTTCACTGTGGTCCGCCATGACTACAGATGGTACGTGGATTGCATCTGGAAGCTTACTCCCTGGGCATTTATGAAGTGTCACCTAATTTCAATAATCAGAAACGTATTCAGACTTTTCATATTTGGAATTGATGCAGATTCCTTACCTCAAACCCTCGCAGTCTTTCATTTTCCGATTCAACCTTTGCACAGAGTCCGATCATTTGTGCCGTCAATACTCCTTTTTCATTAATTAAACCATCCAAACAGAAATCGGAAGAAACAACGACCCCGTTTGAAAAAAGTACGGATCCGTTCACCAGCAGTTGAAATCTAATAAAAAATAAATCTAATTACAGTATTCGTGATGCTTGTAAGAAATGTAGGGTGACAAAACGGAAAAAGTAATGAACCACCCTGTACGTACGTATCATCTCATAATTAACTCGTAAAATTGAATGATATTTACTGCTCTGAGTCTGAATGATGAAAATGGTAGTCGTCACAAGGTGTATGGAGAGTGTAATGTATTTGTTGATCTGACCAATCTTCTTGAACACAATTATTAGACGACAAGCATGGTTTCGAGGAATTCCCGTAAGACATTATCGGTGACCAAACTTGTTGACCAATTGATGAGCATTTTGGTTTAGGAGAGGAAGCGAACGCCTTATCAAGTTGACAGCACTTCGGGACACATGTAACTTTTCCACCACAACGGATTTTGCATACTTGCAGAACGAGTTCAGAATCGTCCAGACTGCAGATTTGATTTAAGGAGTATATTAAAAGATGCGTTTACTAGTGATTAAAAGTATTTGACATCACATAAAGTCAGACGACCCGACCAGTATTGAAATCATAAAATTTCGTCTAACCTTTCCACACAATAGTCTGCAGGTTTATAATACCCTGAAATTCCCTCTAATTGGGCTTCTAGGACCCCAGCCCGTGAGAGTTTACCAGTCTCCATATTTTCATTATGGCTCGTCTCGTCCAAAAGCGTACTGTTGTTTGCCTTTGTTCGTATGATATATTTTTCTGACCCATACAAACATTTCCAGTTTTCAGACTGTAACCTGAATTTGGAGTTTATTAATTTTGAATACGAATTCATTGACCCCAATAGTCGTGCCGACTTGCATTATCCGACTCAAACAAGATGCACAAATACAGCGGTGGCCATTGAGCTTAAGTGTCAATAAATGCTCTCGCATACATATATTCAACTTCTATGCGATTCAGTCGATTTCCAAAAATTCTTGCCAGGGCAATCATATTCTACATACCTGAAACTTGTTTCCGTGCTGTCCGTCAGAACATGAGATGGTAGCTTAATTTCATCTGGTAATTGACTCCCCGGACATTTAAGTAATACATCCATTTTCTGTCCGTGTATTGTTAGAATCATAATTGTGGTGATGTACACATTTGATAATAACATGGTTGACATTTCTGAAAGTCAAGCCAAGTTAGGACGAGGCAACCGAAAGGTTCTTCTGAAATAGCGAGGTTATAATACCCACATACAGAAGACTTCAAGTTTTAGAAAGGAAATCCGTCAAACTAGAAAAGATTGTCATTCATTTGTCGCCGAGTTTGAATTTTGGGTTACCTTTGTTTATATTTAGTTACAAAATTACCTGAACCTCAAACAACCGTCGTCTGTCAATCCCCATCCTTGAAGGGAACCATTATCACTAAATTTTAATACTTGACTTGACACTATTAATGAAAACTTTTCAATTTTGATCAGCCCAAGAAACCTTACTCTTCAATTCCAGAATTATTTGTGAAAAACTTAATCCGAAACACTCCACTCTCTGACGCAAATTAAAGGACCCAAACTTCCTGTCAACTTGAATTGAACTGTATGTTTTCCTCATACGATTTGCTACGTAGAAATATTACTTACATACAATTAGTACAGAGTGGTGCATAACTATTTATCCGCAAAGTCAAATAATATCAGAGAATACGGAGCTACAGAAATTGGGTGCATGTTTACGAACCACCCTGTAGAATCTTTAACCTTTCAATTCAACGAAGCACGCACGGGTCAATCCTTGGTTTCTTGTAATCAGGAAAATAAATACCACAATTCTTACGAAATGTATTTTCTAGGATTCTGCGATTGAATGAAAGGAATGGGTAGAACTAATAATACAAAATGTCAATTTTATTTCAAATATTAGAGTACATGTATTGATAACGATTTAAATGGTAAAGTTGCGATATTTCAACCCTTCTTCCAAACTCATAACGCGTCTTCATCACAACAGCAAGCACTTGAAAACATCGTTTCACACTCTGAAATTTTAAAGAAAGGATAAATTGCAGATTACTGAGAATAGTTGGTCTGATATTCACTTGAAAGAGTATTTTTTATTAGGTATTCTTACTTGCAATAAAAGGACACGCCTTTTTAAGCTGTTTATGAATACTTTTTCGGCACACAAATAATGTAAAAATGATTGCACTTTGGACTAAATTGAATATATCCACGATCAACCAATACCAAACTTGATTTTCTTCAGTCAATATCCAAGAAATTAACTCAAAAGCCCACACCACGACTGCTATGGACAGCAGTGTGAGGTACACATTTACTCTGTGAAGGAAATCAAGACAATTTTACCAATTATCAAGATTTTTTTTCAAACAATTATTATTGAATATTTTCTTTTCAGTATTACGAAATCGGTCACTTACATCCGCCATTTCCTGTCACTCCTATCTCCGATCACATTTCGAGTGATTTTTTGAAAAACGAATAATCGAAAAACAGTGAGACCAAAGAACAATGCATTGCATACGAGAAGGAACGCTATTGGATAGAAAAGATACCATCCTTCTGCTTCAACTGAGATCAAACATCTTGTTTCACCGTAACTTGGTCCTAATATAGAAATGTCATCATTGTTTCTGTAAAGAAAACGTAGAAATATACTAAAATTAAGCCACCTGATTATGCAATATGAGAAAAATGACAAAGTAATCAGAATTAACACAACTGGGTACTGGGCACTGGGTATTTCACGAGGATTTCGCCAAGACGCAGTTTATCATCGGTTACCACAAGTAAAAATACTATACTCATTCCATAGCAGGAAATTTTAGCTAAAATATATCTACTTATTGGATTGGTCGTAAGAGACAGTGCTGAGTGGTTATGAATTATGAACCACCCTGTAATCTTGCAAGGTAGTAATGATAAAATAAAAATTTACTTGTTGAGATTATCCAAGGTTAATCCTCCGGTTACAACCACAGTAGGGAGTCCCCATGAAAATAAGGAAAAAAATATGAAACGTTTTATTCCTCTTTCCTCCGACGAACCCGCATGTGGTACATTCAAGGAACTGAAAAAATAAAGACAGTACTAAATCAAAAATAAGGTCATACTTCAGGGTTCAGCCTGGGCCTTCGAAAACTCATCATAATAAAAAAAAAATGAATGCTAGAATTAGAATTTGTAATATTTGAAATGTCAAAAGTTTTCTTGTCAAGTTCGATTCCTTACCTGAATGTGGACCAGAGATTCAAATTGATCATCGTTAGCCAACAAAATGTCGACAGTATAAAGAGATGACTAGCAGCACCTATCCATAAAATACGAGGTTTTACTGTAGTTTAAGAAACCATGTCTCATTTCATTAATTTGTGAATTTGGCATACCAATGACGACACAAAATGTTGTGCTATTCAAATCTGAATCCATAGCTTCTAACTCGACTATATTTGATGTCCCGAAGAAAATGTGGAGCAATAGTAAGGATACTACATAGGAAATGACGATATACATGTGGAATTTTTGTTTATTCCAAAGGATAATGTGAACCACAATCGTGACCACGTAGAGCACACAGGACAGGAGCATCACAACTCCGTATATTATGGATATGACGACCTGTGGAGAAAAGATAAGGATAAAATATCAGGAACTTCAATGCAATTAAACTATTACATGAACTGATAAATTAAAGTGACGACATTTGGGATACGATTTAAGTGCTTTTAACGTTAAATAGTTTTCGTACATATCTTCAATGCTGTTGAAAACACTATGACTGTTTTCGTGTATATCAGAAAAGAAACACGTTTTAATACACATATTTATGAATTTTGAGGGTGAGAAATGGCCCAAAGTAGAAAACAGACAACTTCCACAACACGCTAACATAACACCTACGCGGCCTAATTAGAAAAGGCTAAACGGAACTTACGTCATCATTTTTAATATCATCTTCAATCAAATTAGTACAAACTGCCAGCATTTCCATTTTTGGTGTGATTGTGATTGAGTCTCCACTGGAAAGAATATCTTCCAAACAGTATGAATTTAGCGGTAGGGTTCTCCAAGTCTTTTCATTTTCATCAAAATAAATCGTACTCCCGTTAGCCGACACCCGGAATCTACAAATTATATAATTTTAGTCGGGACAATATTGTTCAACTCAACTTATTTAGGACTTTGATTAACATTTGTTAAGGGATTTGTGTTAAAATCGGATTCATAAATCATAGACGAGTTCCCTACTCAATTATCAACTCTCGATAGAGCGTTTTAGACACTGAACGTTTTTATGCGGAAACTTACGGCACTGATTTGAGTCCGACTTTTGCAGACATTACAGATGACCACAGTTCTGGGTCCGAGCATTTCAAATTTTGAATGAAATAATGAGGATGAGGCTCAGAATGAAGAATAGCTGATTTTAAATTAGGTTGACTGTGAACAGAAGGATTCCAGAGCATATTTCCTGAGAATGAGCATCTATGCTGTTGCATGTCAAATGACTTCCCCATTTCACAGCATTTTGGAATACAGGATGACTCGACTGCACAATTAATTTTACAGATCTGGACAACTATGTCGGATTTCGTACTCCTAAAAAATTGAATGATAATTAATTCCCAAGAATATTAGAAATATACAGTCCAACGATAGCTTACTTTTTTAAACAATACTCTTGATTGCTAAAATATTCATTTCCAATTCGGAGAGAGCCGTCTGTCAAAAAATATTGAACTGCACTTCCAATGCCACCTTCAATTTCGAGTGGATTTGATATTTTAATTGTCCGATCATATGTGTGATTCCCACATGAAAGCACTCCGGGCAATAGTCTATGCAATACGCAAATTACGAAATCAAATTTTCCATACATGAATTTCGAAATCAAAATTTCAATTTTACCTAAATGTAATATTATTTTTCTGGTATGTGTGACTGGCTGGGATATCCACACTTAAAGGACCTGATTTATCACCTGCACAAGATAAAATTGTCGGCAATTGCAATTGACACTCCACAAGTTGAATAGAACAAATCATGTAAAAAAGAGACGCAAACGTTATATGCACAAACAAATTTAAACCCATTTCGGACAAGAGAATTTTAATACTGATTTTGAGTAAAATATTATAGCTGTGTATTGCAGACGGCTTCTGTAAACTCCTCTCGTACTTTCTTCCCTCATTAGTTTAATTGCCATTTATTTCGATGAGACCACGAACACGATTAGCAGTAATGATACAGGGTCTCACTTAATAGTGTGTATGGAAGTATCAATGCCTAACCGCATCCGCTGAGCTCGGCACTTCGATTGAATTAATTATTACAAACTATATACTATTTATCACTCGTGATCGGGTACAAACTCGATTAATTTAACTGTCATTTCATGGAGCTTATGATGATGTGACACTTCAGAGTATTATTCTAATGTCCGCAAAAATTGAATTGCGTTTAGGGGACAATTGATTCAACACCTGATGACAGTGTTGATTACGATTAAACCGAATTGATAGTCGTTGATTGATTGATTGACTTAATTGATTTGTGAAATTCCATAGGATTACCCAGGTTGTTAATTGCCACTTCATCTGAATACGAGTGAGAAATTTGTTTGCATGCGATGTCATGTAGGGGAGCCGATTACATGGGCAGACTGAACATTTAACAATTTGACTCGGATGTTGATAACACTGCATCACATAGTTGTCAAAAATATTGCCCTTAAAATGACCTGTATAACGTTGTAAGGTAAAAGTCCTTCGTCCAACTCATAAACGACCGTAGGGATAACATAAGCTGAGAACAGAGAAGTAATGTAACCTCAGCAGACTGGATAGAGCTTAGAAATACCATCATTTGTACGTGCTCGGGTTCAGTGACCAATGCCTAAACGCGCAAGAAATGTTAAGTTTTATTTAAACCATACCCTGAGGGAATTTGAATTCATGGAATGCTAATTCTGAATCAACCCAAACCTCAATCCACGAGTCACCTTTCTCTAAGGTTTGAAGCATAAACGATAGTCAAGCTTTGTCTGCGTAGTAGTGAACTCTATCAATCATATTTTTCAAACTCCCATCTGAAAGAAGGATTTTTAGTCCCAAACCCCAGTAATCATTAAAAAGTGAAGTCGTTATTAACAATGGCGGAAAGCATATCAGTGGAGCAAAAAGGGCTGTATTCACCTGCAAATTTGGTTGAAATTGAAAACCCCAACGTAAGATTCGCCAAAACGAAACTAACATAACCATAAAATAAATAGTAAATAAATAAATAAATTGTTTTCGTTTTCGGTGGGTATTACTGATAAAATATTTACAAACTATTTCAATTCTATAGCGGGTTGTGACATTAGCTGATTTGGAACCAATTAAGTCCACTTTAGACGAGATCCTAAAGGCTCTACGTCGTTTGGAGCTCAGAGTTGACACTTTGGAGGTCAGAGTTAACCGTTTAGAGGGCACAGGTCGAAGTGACGCTATGGCTACAGAGCCAATCGATTCAAATGTAAGTATCACCATTTCTTGACAATTATTACAAAATTGGTTGCGTATAAAGTAGTGCGGACCGTAAAAAAGCTTTTCTTTCCCTAAGATAAATTTCTTGTGCCTCTAGCGTATATTATTTTTGCCTTAAGCAATTAGTGCATAAAGCTTACGATTTTATATGGTCTCTCAATACAGTGCATTAGACGTAGGAAAAAGTACACTAATGCTTTCTACGCCTATGATACAGTGGTAATCACGGCTACGTTCTAATGCATAACATTTCATTTCTCTTTTTTAATTGACTCCCCTACTATGGTAATTGGTAAAGTCTAAGATATGTTCTTCTATGCATACTTTTTCGAATGCTTAGAATACGTGAATATTTATTTTATTCCAGGCATTCCCTTTCTCGGCCAGACTGCAAAGCTTGAATCTGAATGCTAATCCTGAATCTCAATAGATGTGTCCTTCACTCTACTCTTCATGTCTCTCTGTTTCTCTTCTCTACAAATCTCAACTCTCAATCTCTCAATTTCTCAACAAACAAATCAAGTTTTACAATACACTTGTTGTGTATAATAAATTTCTAATTTTCATTTTTCCTGTCGTAAAAACACAATTTGTAATTATAATTTTTGTTACGCAGGTTCGTTCCTTTTAATTCCAATTGGGAACTGATTAAAACAAGGAAATTATTCAAAACATTTGTACGGGCAACTGCATTTTATTTAATAAAACCACTGCATGGTTGTCAAAACGTGTGAGGGTGACCAGTACAAATACGGACCACCCTGTAATTCTTAAGTAGTTTCTGTTCGCAAGGTTTCGATTTTATAAAACTATGGATTGAAATGCTTCACAAAACTGTTTATTAGTACATTAGTGTACAACTGGACTGTAGTTCTTATGTTCATATGCAGACCCAGAAGTGGAAATAGTTGCTGCTGCTGTTGACGTTCCCGGTGTTTCCAAAGTCCCCAAGCTGATATGAAGCCAAGTCAAAAGTTCTGAATACATAAATATTGATAAATTGATTCACCTCACATTTTCATTTAAATATTTAAATACTTACTATCGAAACATCCATATTTCCCACGGAGTTCTCGGAAAATGGCGTTTTTACAAATGAATATAAAAAAAATGAGGACAGATTGTAAAATGTTTATGATGTCAAAGGCCTTCCAAACCCAAAAATCATTTCCGTAAGCCCATCCAATTAGTTCAAATACCCAAGGGACTCCCATGATCAGGAATAATTTTGCGAATAGCTTCAATCTGTACACACACAAAAACAAATAGAACCCAATACATGAAAATGTGATTCATTACAGCACTTACGATTGTCGGCTCTCGGAAACTGGACTTGGAGTTCCTTTAGAAGATTTTTTCAATGCAATTGTGATTTTGTTATCCTTATTTTTGAATCTTATGACAGAGACTACAGTTGTGACGTATATTATGATATTGACGGTCATTAAAACTGCAACAGGGCCGTACAGATATGGAAATAAAGCATTCCCTTTAATATAGCATTTCTCCCGTCCATAATCCGGAGTTATGAGACCTTGTTCCCGTGCACTAGAAGGAAATTTGTTATCAGCATTTCATTTACATGATCTACGCTAGTGCCATACGCTACGCTGTGAGTAACAAATTTTTATTGAACAATTTCTTACTCGTCATTGGTGTCTAGAATTACCGCGATCCCAACAATTAGCAGTGGCATTCCAATCGCAAACACAGCGTACCAAATATATTTTCGAAACCTCTTTTGATTTGATGACCTTGATCTTGAATTTGATATCATTCTCTCAGGAAACCTGCAGAAGTCAATGTTGGAATTCAAAATACAGATATCTTATTATTAGAATTTCTCAGCTGCCTGAGTAAGAGGATCCAACCAATACTCACTTACCCGAATGTAGACCAAATATCCACGTTGATCATAGTCATCCAACAAAAAGTAGAGAGAAAGAAAAAATGTGCCAAAACACCTAAAAATTGAACAATAAATCATCAATAAAAATTCCGTAACCCCCGGGCAATCATTTTCCGCATTGAAATTAAATGTGGAGAAATTACCAACAATAAAGCAGAGAGGACTCGCAATCGCCTTATCCCTTTGAAGGCGAACAAACATCGGGAGAATGAATGCACCCGCAAGAAAAATGTACATGAAGAAAAGAGAGATAAAATAACTCAATTGTGTCAACCAGTAAACACTTTTCCGCGTCTCCCATAAGGATATGTACACAGTGATGTTGAATAGTAGAAATATAGCAGCGATGAAAAATGCTCCCTTGTAAATATTCACAGTTATTGGATCCTAGAAAGTAGTAGAAATTACATGGTGTGAACGTGTGAAGTACACGAAAACCCAGCTGTTAAATCCCCGAATATCTTGCTGTTACCTTTGTATTGTTAACCTTTGTTGACCTTTTAATCTTTTCAAGCAGTACAACGTCTTCCGAATCTCCAGAAAATTCGAATGCATTTTGAACATGTCCATCTGTTTCCCGAGGACTCAGAACGCCATCAAGACAGAAGTCATTGTCAAACGGAGCTAATTTAGGTCCTGCCCGGACAGACCCATTTTTAAGAATTCGGATCCTAAAGAAATGAAATGCTAAGTTTCCTTTTAAGATACGATTTCAGTTTTAGAATGCTCTGAACACAATATAACACTTTTTATAAATCTAATTTGAATTAAGGAAAGAAGAGAAGGAATAACGAATCGTGTAAAAAATGAATAAGTGTACATATTTGCTTCACTTACAACATGATCTGATCAAAACCTGGAACTTTATTCTTTGAGAAATGAAAGCTTTTGTCTAGGCCGGACATGATGCTTCCAGTTACAATGAATCTTGGGTTCTGTTTCGGACTAGAATTATCTTCATTGTCCACTAATGGTAGCCAATATTTAGTTCCGGATGCTGAACAAACTTTCTTTTCCTCCATCCCTTTGTTTTCAATAACCTCATCAGGTGGACAACATTTAGCAAAACATGGGTTTGTGTCGCTGCATTTTGGGTTACAAATCCAAACTGAAATGGAGATGACTGGACTTGCATCCCCATCGAACTCGATTCTAGCGGTAGGAATTTAAAATGTTATAACATCCTTACGAGTGAATCAGTTAAAAGCAGATGGACTCAAAAATTTAACCAGCGAAACATGTTATTTACCTATTCACACAGTATTCATTGGAAGGATAATAAATGTCACCATGTCTAAAGTAGCCGTTCCTGGTGAAACCTCTTCTGTCTCCTTTTGCCCTGTCCGTGTTCAATTTTGATTCGACTAGAACTAATTCATGCTGACATTCAGGTATTCTTTCTGTGAAACTGTATATAACGAAGGTTTATTAGAATCTGCAATAGCAAGCTCCGTGGAAAATGGTAGAGCAAGTTGCTCTTGTGCATTTGCTGCAATGGGTGTTCCATCGCTTTGAGCAAATTTAAATTCTGAGCATTTCTATTTTACGAACATGTCACGATAATGTTTTACACAAAAATGTTGAAGAATCTTACTTAAAATGGCTCATATTTCTTGAGGATGTCCATCCCATGTTTTGAGTTTTATAAAAAATACATTTTCCACCCCTAAGCTCCTTATGATCTGGACAACATTTTGGCAAATTAAGACAGTTTGCAACTGATAATGAAAATATGATGGAGATAGTTAGCACGGTTATGATGTTAAGACACAGCATTTCACCTTCTGAGACTTCTGACTGTTGTCGTTCAGGAATTTATTTTCTGACCTAAGTTGTTTTTTATATGCAAATATTTTAAGTGTAAAGACTCAGAGTAGTCAAAATACATTTTTGATCAAATACTGCACAATGTAGCGTCAAAAGCAACGGATAAAATAATACTGGTGAGACATGACTAAAATATTATCAACACAACGCTCGCGCTCATATGTCAACTTTTTTTAGCAGAATTTATTACGATTACAGTGTAGTGAAGTTAGTTGTGTTTATGCCAATGCCAATGTCTATATGGCTTTTGCGTCACTTCGTGGATGGTGACCATCCGTTTTTTACGAAAAATCGACAAGACGTGTTAATCTGTTCAATATTGAATGTTTACATGAACTGGAACTACTCTTAAGTGTAGATTCCACTTATCAGACGCCACCTCATACTTAGCAGCATCTACTTTACGTACGCCAAGATTCCAATATCGTTTGTTATGATCAAGAAGGGTATTAATAGCTTAAATAAATCTTCCGTAAGTTTTTGAAAGAGCAGCTGTCGTCACAACCAATTTATGTACAGGGTGGATCATAACCCTGTGCTCATCTGCATAAACATTTTATAGTCAACAAAGGCTAACAAAGGTACTATTGACCGTGACCTCGTCCTCTCTTATCTACGATCCACCCTGGAGACAGAAAATTACAGTGTACAGTGTAATTTTACCACCACCAAGTTCTCTTGCCATGTTCATGTTTTCGCATAATTGTTATACTTGTGAAGTTGTAGTATTAGCTGATATACCGACTTCAACTCGTTACAAAGAGCCCGACTGTTGTTTGTTTGAATTTGTGTCTTGAGAATTAATGGTTTAATTGTATACGACGAATTTTATGCGTCTCCTTACACTTCAAATAAACTTTCTCTCATTTTCGGTACATTTAGAGACATTGGACAGAACTGAAATACAATTCGAAAAATGACAACTATTCTTAGCCATTTTTTTTGGGAACAATTGTGGGTGTATTTTCAAAGAAAAATGTTTGACAATTTCATTTAGCTTAAATATGTGTGTATGTAGTTATTTTGCGTTATTTCTATTTGTGTGTGTATCTGTGTATGTGGTGGGATGTATGGGAATGACGTGCTAAACATACATATTTTTCACAGTTGAATCAACTCGTAATCAGTCATGTTTACCAGTTTAAAGATAAAATAGTCACAATTTGCTAAACTCCTCTAATTTTTCACACTCATAAAATGCTTTCTTGGTATGTCGCATGTTGCATCGTACTTTGATTTTAGTACAGGGTGACAAATATATTACACATCTATATACTATGGGTTTACTTCGAGATTGTTAGGAAATCCAAGATGCATGGAGACAGAGAATTTTACAATACAATTTCGCTGGTTCGATGTCTGAAGATAGCAATGGATAGCTAATCATAAAATAATTTGATCTGAATAAACTACTTAGCCCTTGTACTACTTCGGTATTGCATTTCTTCAACCCTAGCAGTCTATATCGCATCGGTTTCTTTAAAATGGTAATCAAACAATGTAGTTCATTATGCGTCAATAGTGTTTTATAAATCTCTCTTATTGTTTCGTAGCTTGGACGATACAAAAGCTTCGAACATCCCTGTACCTAGAAAGCTGAGACAATTAGGCACTAGCATTAAATTATGTCAGCTGGATAAATTGTACCATTTCATGTTTGCTTTGATAATTGATCTGAACATACAGAATTACATAATGGTTTTGTTGCGAACTCCTCAAATACGAACAAATGACAGTAGTATCGCATACTGGACGACTAGGATAACGCACAAACATATGGCAGTGATCCTGAAATCTCAATCTCAATAAATTAACGGCTCTCACAGTTTAATAAACTTATCTGAACTCAAACAGACGAATAGATTGATATCCTCACCAGCTCTTCCCAGAAATACTATCTATTTAATTGGGTCAACACAGCGAGAATGACTTGGTCATTTCATATACATATATATTTGAAATCGAAATGAATTTTGGAGGGTGGGACATTTGGTCATATTTTTGTGTAAAACCGCTTTCTATTTACCGAAATTTCCGTATACTTAACCAATTTAAGTTCAATTGCTTGATTTCTGTTTTGGTTCTTCATGAGATTCACACTTTTAGGTGACCTAAACTCACTACTCCAAAATTACAAGGAGAAGATGTCGAACAAACTGTGTCCAATCCTCCAATCCCATAAGAACCAAGGCTCATGTAACTGTAACGCATGTAGCTCATAATTTTTGTATCCTCCGTCCGTCAGACCTAAGAATAGAAACCCAAACCGTAGCGTAGTAAGAAGTTAGACTATATTATACTTTAAAACTGCGAATCAAATAATTCCTAAGAACAACAGCTCTTGAAACCAACAAATATGTATTCCAAATACCCACAAACCTAATAGAGGTTGATGTAGTTGCTGGCGATGTACTAGACGTTCCCAATGTCCCCAAACTGATGTGAATTGAAGTCAATAGTTCTGAGAACAAAAACAAATGTCAGCATGAATTTAATTTTACATTCGAAGTGCGTATACATTATATAGCTGTAGATAGGAGAAAACGTTTACTATCAAAGCTTGCATATTTCCCACGGAGCTCTCGAAAAATGCTGTCTTTGCAAATAAAGACGAAGAAAATGAGGATGGATTGTAAAATGTTTAAGATGTCAAATGCCCTCCACACCCAACAATCATCTCCATAACCCCAGCCAATCAATTCAAATACCCAAAATATGCCCATGATGAGGAACAATTTTGCAAATAGTACGAGCCTATAAAAGAGTATCAATTTCTGCTCAAAAAATAAATCTCTTCAATATTTTTCGATCCACCAAAGAAATTCATTACGATTTCCGGCTCTCCGAACTACCCGGATTTGGAGTTGCGCTTGATGATGTCTTCATCGTTGCAGGTACCGTGCCACCCGTATGTTTAAATCTGATGACAGCTACTACAGTGACCAAGTATATGATTAAGTTGATAATCAGTAGAATCCCGATTGGTCCGTAGAGATACGGAAATAAGGAATCTTCTTTAATATAGCATTTCTCTCTTCCGTAATCTGGGGTTATGAGCCCGTGCTCGCGTGCACTAGATTAAATGAAATGATATTAATTTAGCTCATTTTCCAGTGTGCTCTTTGATGAATGTTTTTTTCGTACTTAGGGTGAACGTCCAGAACTACAGCTGTGCCAACAATTATTACAGGAATTGTGATTGAAAATGCTGCGTACCAAAAATATTTCTTAAACTTCTTCAAGGTTGAAAACGTTGACCTAGAGTTTACAATCATTTTTTCCAAGGATCTGTAATGGGACAAAGCAAAAATAAAAAAAATCATAAAAATTATGTCACTTTACAACACATTTCTTACCCAATTGTTGACCATATATGCATATTTATCATGGTCATCCAACAAAAAGTGCAGAGAAAAAAGAAATGGGCTAGGACACCTAATTCAAATAGACAATTGATTTAGAAGCCAAGACTAAATGGCTTTGAGTAACCAAATTACCGACAATAAAGCACGCAGGATTCGGATCATCTACTTGAAGATAGACAAACTTCGGCAGAATGAATGCACCCGCAAGAAAAATATACATGAAGAAAAGTGAGACAAAATAACTCAGTTGCGTCAACCAGTAAACACTTTTCCGAGTTTCCCATAAGCATATGTACACTGTGATGCTAAAGAGCAGAAATATGGCAGAGACGAAAAACGCTCCTTTGTATAGATTTGCATTCTGGAAAATGGAGTACACGTAATCATACACATATACACATATAATACATTATATATGTTGTAGGCAATGTATACAATCCGGCATTATAGATAATGCCTAGGCATTATCTATAATGCCGGCGACTCCTCGTGATATAGACAATGCCTAGGCATTATGCCCGGGCATTGTAGATAATGCCCGGGCATTATAATGCCGAAAACAGTTTAGGCATTATTCATATGGCGTGTGGTATTTGGCCTGAAATGATAATGATAATGAGAAACAAAATATAATGCTTGGGCATTATACACAATGCCAGGCATTGTTCATATGGCGTGTGGTATCTGGCCTGAAATGATTATGTAATGGGAAGGACTCATTGTTGTGGCATTTACTTCCAGAAATATGAACATTAATGCTGATTCTAAACTAAAATCTCGCCCATCAAATGTCTTGTGAGAATTTTAGCTCAATGTTCCATATTTTCGAATTGACTGATATCTCTCTCTGGCATCACGCAAAAGATTGAACGGTAGAAAGCAAGGTTCACCTTCTTCAAGAAGTGTCCTTGTTCGTTCACACATATGAAGGAGACTGGGAGGTTCGTATGCAAATAGGAAGTCATACAGTGTGTTCCAGAACCAATCGTTTTTTCGTTACCCCTTAATGTTAAACACAATTTCTTGAATACCAGATTTGAGCACCAATCATCAGTGCATAATAGACCACTATGAGGGATTTTCTAGCGCCCCCGAGCGGAAGACTTTTGGTCGCTGGTCCTACAACAGACACCTACAAATAAATGGAACAAGAACACTTCAGGAGAATTTCTGTGATATCGGCGGACTAAAATTGGCTTACTCCGCATACAAGTCCGAAATGAGGAAAATGGGCGAGACGACTTTTCAGACTGAACTTCCATTATTGACTAACTACTCCGATGATCAACTTTTCTTTCACAATTATGCTCGTGTAAGTTCAAAGACAACATTGCTATTT